>VDFB02159158.1:0-22640 GCA_007258455.2 Sequoia sempervirens | reverse complement strand
AACAAATAGACAAAAGAATTTTGGAAAATTCTAGCACATGGGTTTTAGTAAGGACTTTTCGTTCGTAGGAGTTGACCCAACATGGCAAGAGTCCCCTTTCGGATCCATCTTGTCGGAGTCAACTGCGTGATATTGGCGTTTCTTCCAATATCCACATTTATATCCCAGCTGGAAATACTCTTGGCTTTAGAGTGTTACCGGTTGAGTCATTCCCTTGGGTGAGTACTTTTTCCCCAAGGCAGGCCCTCTAGGATAAACAAAAGCAAGCAAAAACAAAATCCATAACTTGATCAATCTTTGATGGCACAAAGAAAGAGAATATACGCGAAAATTCCCCTACTCACACTCGCACAAGATTTTGTTCATTTTTAAGCCCAAATTGAAGTGTGGAGGCGATTTCTTTGTCTTAACCCAAAGTCATGGAAAAGACCTTTTTATTCTCAATATCGCTATAAAGCGTGAGAGAAGTGCATACGTCCTTTTCCAATGGCTTTAGTCTAAGTAAGCCTTCACGAAAAACACAACTACACTTGTTCTTTCTAAACCCTCAGAGCAATTCATTTTTAGAGCACCAAAAAGACAAGTGATAAACATTTGTTCAATTTGTTAATCCCATAAACAAAATCTAGTAAATTGTTGGTCCTAAGATTCTTTTTTTAATCCTTTTGCAAGAAATAAACAAAAAGAACTCTTTTTAAACCCAAATGAAAGCTAGTGTTCTAAGAAAAGAAGATGACAAATTCCTAAGGAAGTGTTAAACAAACACTTAAGTGTTTAAAAACACTTTGATTAGACAAAGTATCATCACCATACTCCTTCCTTTGCTTTCATTTTCCAACCTACAAAGAAGAAAAACACAGAAATTAAAAAGCAGAAAATAGAGGAAGAAGCAATCATAAATTAAAACACGTTCTAAAAATCAAATTCTCCCTTTTTGTTGTTTCCCAGTGTCGCAACTCATGAAGGCGTCGCTATTTTTTCCTCTCAGCGGCGCTCTTATAGCGCCACTTACCAGTTAGTGGTGCTATGTGTAGGGACAAAGAGCACGATTGTGTCGCAGTTTTGTCACAGCGTCGCACTTTTCGAAAGCGTCATTGTTTAAATTTTTTTGAAACTTCTGCAGATTGGTGAGTCCAGCGGCGAAGCTAAGAATTTGAATTTTTTTGGCAGGATGAGTCCAGCGGTGCTAAAACAGCGACGCTGGCAAACCCGCGGTGCTAAAACTGCGACGTTGACGAGCTCACGGTGCTGAAACTGCGACACTGACGAGCCTACGTTGGAATTCCTTGTGTGTGAAGAAAAAACACAAAATTTTCAAGAAAAAGTTAGAATTAATGGAATGCAGCCCTCCTTCTAGCGCCAAATGTGCGAACCCTTTTCCTAGAGCATGCAAAACAACATGAATAAATGAGTTAAACAAGGAATTACAAGCCAAAAGAAGGATTCCCCATGAAATCCATTTACAAATCAAACTAGGAATGCAAATAATGAAGAACACAATAAAATTGATAAACCAAAGATTAAATCCTAATTTAAATAGCAAACACTTGATCCCATGGGGGAATTGGTGCCAATTTGATGTGAAAATTGGCCCTTTCCCAATTCCTATGATGCAATAATTGAATGTTGAAGAGTGTTGATCCACTTTGATGATGAATGTGAGAGCTCCAAGCCTAAAATATGCAATAACCTAGCTAAGAACTCAAGATTTGTGAATGGAAATGGATAAGTATTTGAGCATGGTAACTTTGTAATGTTTATGGATGATCAAATGGAGAGAGGAGCTCTTCATTTATAGGATTTCAAGATTGATGAAAGTCCAAATTTGAGCAATGTGGGACTAACATTCATCCAATGATATGGTGCCACTTGTTAAGCCATGAATGGATGATGGATATGCAAGATTTGGGCTTTGTGCCAAAAAGGGGGAAATTTCAAATTTGAATTTGAGAGTTAATGTTTAGTGGGGGACATGTAAGAGTTTATTAATGGCTTTGTTGGATGTACATGCCCACTTGATTTTGAATTCAAATTGAGAGAATATTCTAAAAGATGTCATGTGAGGGAAAATAGGGATTTAATAAATGAATTAAATCTATTTTCATGTGCAACTTGCATTATCTAGAGGATGTGACATGAGATTAGATTAAATTAATCAAGGGTTTAATTAATTTAACAGGAGATTTGATGATGTGATTTATTTGACTTAGATTTATGGATTTATTTAAATCAAATAAGAGAGGAATATGATAAGAGGCTAATTAAATAAGAATTTGATTTATTTAATTAAAGGAGATGGTGTTAAATTAAATCAAATAAGGTTTTAATTTATTTAATTTAATGGATAGACTTTAGAAATTTAATCAAATAAAATGATTATTTAATTAAATAGGGATAATTAGATTAGATGGGTTGATTTAATTAACAAAAGAAAGTGACTTAATCAGATAAAGTGATTTATTCAATTAAGAGATGAGTATTGATGAATTTAATCAGATAGTGGAATTTGATTAAATGGTTAGACCGAGGGATAATTCATGGAGAAATGATGTTAGTAAATCAGAATCGAAAGCACGATGTCAATCAGTGTATTTTGCGTGTCTACATTTTTCCCCTCTTTGAAGTAATGCACTTGTTGCGTTGGTTCAAAGAATAATTGATCTTGATCAAAGCCAAAAAGATTTTTGATATTTTAAAATTTGCCCCACTGTTGCATGAGAGAAAACATGCCATTATAATGTGTAGAGGAAGCTGTCGTTGTGCCATATCGCTGGAGGGTCAGAGCTCAAATCTCAAGGTTTGCTAGCGGAGGAGTGTGAAAATGACTTGAAAGTGACCCCTCGGGCCCCTTTTAGGCCTGAAAATTAGGGTTTTTTAACCCTAATTGGCTGTCCTCCTAGGGTTTTTGGACCTCTAAACTTGTTTTTGTCCGTTTGAGGTCTATTATTCATTGATTTATTGTGTTTAGACACGTTTTTGACCTCTTGGAGCCTATTCAGACCTAGTGGGCAATTTGTAGTCCTTTTTCACGAGATCACCCAAACATTGAAATTTTCGTCCAATCTCTCAAGGGGGCATTATAATGGCATGTTTTCTCTCATGCAGCAGTGGGAAAAATTTTAAAATATCAAAAATCTTTTTGGCTTTGATCAAGATTAGTTATTCTTTGAACCAACGCAACGAGTGCATTGCTTCAAAGAGGGGCAAAATGTAGACAAGCAAAATACACTAATTGACATCGTGCTTTCGATCCTGATTTACTAGCATCGTTTCTCCTCGAATTATCCCTCGGTCTAACTATTTAATCAAATTCCACTATCTGATTAAATTCATCAATACCCATCTGTTAATTGAATAAATCACTTTATCTGATTAAGTCACTTTCTTTTGTTAATTAAATCAACCCATCCGATCTAATTATCCCTATTTAATTAAATAATCATTTTATTTGATTAAATTTTCTAAAGTCTATCCATTAAATTAAATAAATTAAAACCTTATTTGATTTAATTTAACACCATCTCTTTAATTAAATAAATCAAATCCTTATTTAATTAGCCTCTTATCATATTCCTCTCTTATTTGAGTTTAAATAAATCCATAAATCTAAGTCAAATAAGTCACATCATCAATCTCACATTAAATTAATTAAACCCTTGATTAATTTAATCTAATCTCATGTCACATCCTCTAGATAATGCAAGTTGCACATGAAAATAGATTTAATTCATTTATTAAATCCCTATTTTCCCTCACATGGCATCTTTTAGAATATTCTCTCAATTTGAATTCAAAATCAAGTGGGCATGTACATCCAACAAATCCATTAATAAACTCTTACATGTCCCCCACTAAACATTAACTCTCAAATTCAAATTTGAAATTTCCCCCTTTTTGGCACAAATCCCAAATCTTGCATATCCATCATCCATTCATGGCTTGACAAGTGGCACCATATCATTGGATGAATGTTAGTCCCACATTGCTCAAATTTAGACTTTTATCAATCTTGAAATCCTATAAATGAAGAGCTACTCTCTCCATTTGATCATCCACAAACATTGCAAAGTTACCATGCTCAAATACTTATCCATTTCCATTCACAAATCTTGAGTTCTTAGCTAGGTTATTGTAGATTTTAGGCTTGGAGCTCTCACCTTCATCATCAAAGTGGATCAACACTCTTCAACATTCGATTATTGCATCATAGGAATTGGGAAAGGGCCAATTTTCACATTTCTTCAGCAAATTTCTTACACATAGCCTCATTTCCACCAAAGATAATATCATCCACATATACAACTACTATCAAGATTTTGTCTTCCTCAATTTTAAAGTAAATATTACTATCTATGGAGCCCTTGTTGAATCCTTGTTGTATCAAGTACTTGTCCATTCTTGCATACCAAGCTTTGGGAGCTTACTTCAAACCATATAGTGCCTTCTTCAACTTGCATACCATATCTAATTGATCTGACAACTAAAAACCTTCTGGTTGTTCCATGTAAACCTTTTCTTCTAGTTCACCATTCAAAAAGTAGACTTCACATCCATTTGATAGACCTTAAAATATTTATGTGTTGCAAATGCCAAAAACATTCTAATACCTTCCATCCTAGCCACATGAGCAAAAGTATCCTCAAAATCTATACCATATACTTGTGAGTAACCCTTACACACAAGTCTTGCCTTGTTTCTTACTACTTCTCCATTCTCATCCAACTTGTTCTTGAATACCCATTTAGTTCCAATTATGTTTTTATTTACAAATCTAGGGGCCAATTCCCAAGTTTGATTTTTCTCTATCTACACAAGTTCTTCTTCCATTTCTTTCATCCAATTCTCATCCTTACATGCTTCACTCATTGATTTAGGTTCAAATTTAGAAAGTAAATAAAAATTTACCTCAACTTTAGCAGCTTTGCTTCTTGTCAATACACCTTTCCTCTTATCTCAAATGATCTAATCTCTGGAATGATTCTTTTGCACATACTTAGAGGTTTTAGGGGTCTTTTTGGAGCTTCTTCCTCTTCATGTTTTGCACTTATTTTTCATCAAATATTTCTTCTACTTCTCTGGAATCAAGTTCATCTGACACGTATCCATCTACTACAATAGAATTTTGCAATCTTTCATCAACTTTAACATTTGTACTTTCAATTATCTTTCTCAACCTTTTGTTGTGGCATTTGTAAGCATTGCTTCTAATAGAAAATCTAAGGAAGATGCCTTCATCAGACCTTGCATCAAACTTTCCTAAGTTTTCATCTTCTCTTTTGATATAACATTTGCTTCAAAACACTCTAAAGTACTTCACAGTAGGAATCCTTCCATAGCATAGCTCATAAGGAGTCTTTGTGTTGCTAGTTTTAGCTTGAACTTTGTTAACTATGTAGATAGTATGAGTAGCTTCTCTCCAGTAGATTTGCGGTAGATTTTTCTCTTTCATCATAGTCTTTGTAGATTCCTAAATAGTTATGTTTTTTCCTTTCAACAACTCCATATTGCTAAGGAGTTCTAGGGACAGACAAATGCCTCTTTATTCCATGAACTTCACAAAACGTGTTAAACTCATTGGAGGTAAATTCACCACCTCTATCAAAACTCAAGCATTTTATTTTCAAATCCATTTCATTCTCAACCATAGCTTTAAATTCCTTTAATTTATCTAATGCATCAATTTTTTCTCTAAGAAAAGTAACCCATATCATTCTAGAGAAATCATCAATCAAAAGCATAAAGTGCCTATCACCTTGTAGACTTCTCAACCTTGCAGGACCACAAATATTTGTATGCACTAATTCTAGCAGTTTGATAGAAAATTGTTCCTTTCCCTTGAAGCTATTCCTTGCTTGTTTTCTAAATTGACAACTCTTACAAAAAACATTGTTAGGTTTTTTTATTCTAGGTAAATATCTCATGACATGAACCGAACTAATTCTTGCCAAATTATCAAAATTCATGTAACACATCCTCTGGTGCCATAACCAACTATCATTAATCTGCGACATAAAGAAATGACCATCAACACCCTTAAGCTTCTATATGTTTCCATTTGCTCTCTTACCAATAGCAATCACAATTTGAGACCCTTTTTGGGTCTCACATCCTTCATCCTTAAACACAAGATTATACCCTTTGCTACATATTTGTCCAACACTCAAGAGATTATGTCTTAAGCCCTTAACATAGTAAATATTTTCAATATTATGCTTTCCATCAAAAATTATTGAACCTATTCCACAGATCTTAGCTCTTGAATCATCTGCAAATTTAACTAATCCTCCATCATACTTTTCAAGTTTAACAAACTTACTTTTGTCTTCGGTCATATGATTGGAGCGGCCACTATCAACAACCTAGTAATTCTTATCTTCTTTGACATGAAAAGAAGTGACCAAAGTACCTTCAACCTTATCCTCCATCTCCAAAATACTTTTCTTCACACAAATTTCAGGGTTAGCATAACCAAATTCTTCTTTTATAGCCAAAAATAGACATTCATTATCATCAAAATCTCCATAATCAGATTCATCATCAAAAATACCAACATCTTCTTTCACATAGTAAGCTTTCTTATTCATCTTTCCTTTATTTTCCTTGTTCTTATCGTTTAAAGCTCTTTTTAGATATTTAGAAGCATAATGACCTATACCACCATAGCTAAAACATTTGAAAGTTAATTTACCTTGATACTTATCAGTACCCTTTTTCATCCTTCTCACAAAGTTAGCTTCCAAATCATCAAGATCTTCATTGCATGAATCTTCAACCTTCTTTGATTTACCAACCTTGAAATCACTTTCTAATTTTGTACTTTTCTTCAATTTTCTCATCTCAAATGTAGTTAGAGTACCAATCAACTAATCTTTGGAATAATTATCAAAATAAATTGTTTCCTTAATAGCATATAACTTTTCACTATAGCAATTCGGAAGAGATCTAATAACTTTCTTCACCACTTTAAATTATTTAATTGTTGCACCAAGGCCTCTCATATTACTTGCCAATTCATCAACCCTTTGTATGCATCCTTTTATTGTTTCATCTTCAAACATATGCATCATTTCAAATTGTGCCTTCAAGTTCTATAACTTTGCTTGCTTGACCTTCAAATCTCCTTCATAAATTATTTCTAACTTATCCCAAACTTCTTTAGTAGTCTTGAAACTCATAACTTTAACTAAATCAATATTTGAAAGACTATTCACAATAATGTACCTTGCCCTAGAATTGATCTCATGCGCCTTGATTTCTGCACTTGTACTTGGACCATTCAGAGGTGGACTTTATGTATTCTGATAAGCCTTCTCAATCTCATATCCTTGAGCACACAAATATCCTTCCATCTTTTTCTTCCATAATTCATAATCTAAGCCATCGAATCTAGGATATTCCAAAGGAATCTTGTGTGCCATCCCAAATCTACCTCAAGTAGTTAAATTGTTCTTCAAGGAACCTTACTCTAATACTAATTTTTGAAATGAACAAGACAACTGAGAGGGGGGTGAATTAGTTGTATAAAATTAAACCTTAAAAACCCTCAACAGTAAACAAATCCACAAGCATTCATTAAGCCCTTATTCAATTAGATTGATTAAATATGATTTATGCAAATAATAGAAACTGAAATCACAACACCATACACATGAGAACACCAAATTTACATGGAAAACCCAATGAGGGAAAAACCATGGTGAGGATTAGTTCACAATATAAGTAATAGAAAAATCGGTACAAAGGGGCTCACTATTAGAATAAGACACACTATCCAAAAAGGCTCATAGCTAGGCTCACTACCACATAAAGAATACAAGAAGATAGAAGAAGAATGTTACATAGAGAAAACACTTCTTAATGCAACAAGGAGTCCACCACAATTGCTTGTACACTTTTGCAATCTTTGCATGAAATATTTTGGGTGCCTTTAGGAACCCTACCATAAAATTTGCACTGCTCTACTCAAATTCACATCACACACTACTTGCAATAATATCACATCTATCTTGCTTCTTTCTCTTTCTCTCACCCTCTTGCATCAACACTTTACATATTTATATCAATCTCTACCTCAAAAACTTTCTCCAATATCGGTCACTAGCCATTATACATTCAAATTCAAAATAGGTCAACACCTAAACATTCCTGAAGTAGAAAGGAATGAAGGCGACCTACATAAATCCTCAATTAGGACCCAAATAGATCCCAACACACTTCAACACGCTTCTACAAGCCTCACATGTAGTTTTAAACATAAGGTCGACCAACACCCGTGCAAAACACCATAGAAATTAAGTACACACTTCCTTAAATCAATCTGAAAGTTCTAGATGACATAATTCACTTGAACTCAATCCATAATAATCCATAAACCACTTAAGATTCATCAACACTTATCCAAGCTCACATCAACAAATACTTTAACTCAAAATAACTGATAACCCTTAATTACATATTGATAAATGAAACTCATTTATACG
Source organism: Sequoia sempervirens (assembly GCA_007258455.2). Taxonomy (NCBI): domain Eukaryota; kingdom Viridiplantae; phylum Streptophyta; class Pinopsida; order Cupressales; family Cupressaceae; genus Sequoia; species Sequoia sempervirens. Next base: position 14,160 of record VDFB02159158.1, on the reverse strand, counting down.
CACCGATCAAGTAAAATGGCAGACGCCAAGATAAAGCATTGAAACTTCCCGCGGTTACTTTGCGCCTAAAGAAATAGCTGGTAGAAACGCGCGGCAGGCCCTTTCTCCCCACATGCCATAGAAACATCATTGAACAAACTGGTTCAGCGCACTGGTGAAGATATCTCACATTACTGTCTGATGATCCAAAAACCCTCAAAGGCCGTCCTGCTTAACCTCTGTCAACCACGAATACGCTAAAGATTCGCAGGCATAACGTAACTTCGAAGAACGCCGGAACAATGCAGGCTTACTGCTGAACGTTTCTTATAGTTTACTCTGGTAAATTTTCTCAAAGCACTTGGAAACATCATCTCAACTCATTTCACTTTAACCAGAATCAATGCTGACTCCCAATAAAGAATAAAATATATGCCAGCGCTGCCTGGATTATTTCTGCACAACCCTCTTTCCTCTTTACACTTCTCCTGCGATATCCTCCAACATCTATTCCATAGTTTTACATCAATAATAGCACCATTCTGTTAGGCTTATTAGAATCAATGACAACACCATCATTCTTGCAACAATAATCCCCTTTTTTGAAATTATGTGCCTGAGTAGATTTCCTTCTAAAACTCCAAATACACACTTTTTTGAATTCAAGGACACACCATGCCTTTTACATCTTTCCAAAACTTTCGCCAAATCAACAACATGATCATTCCTATCCTTTGAGAAAACTATCAAGTCATCCATGTAAATGATAATGCACTTGCCAATCAAGCCTTTGAATGCTACACCCATTGCTCATTGGAAAGTTGCTCCTACGTTGATTAACCCAAACAACATCCTATGATATGCAAAGGTACCCCACTTGGTTGTGAATGCTATTTTCATTTTGTCTTCATATTTCACCATCACCTAATTGTACCTTGAATATCCATCAATAAAAGGCATCATTTAAGACTCGTTGATGATCTACAATACCTCATCTAGTGATGGGAGAGGATAATTGTCCTTCTCTAAAGCTCTGTTTAAATTTCAGAAGTCTACATAGAGTTGGATCTCTTTGTTCTTCTTGCGGACTAGTACCAGGTTGACCACCCAAGTTGAATGCCTAACTGGAAAGATTATTCTTGTTGAAAGCAACTTTTTCATCTCTTTGAGAATGAGGGGTTCAAGCAAAGCGTTGGCTGGCCATTACTTCTATCGAAATAACTTAGACTATGGCTTCAATGGGATTGTATGGGTAATGACTAAGGTGTCAAATATCTCAGGTCTTCATATCCCCAAAAAGTTGCATCAATATCTCCTTTCAACACCTTAATTATGTCGTCTTGTATGACCTTTGGACAAGATTTTTGAATGAAAATATGTTTCTTTGCGCCAAAGTCTATTAGGTTGTAGGTCTCATACTTCCCTCCTTCAGTGTTTGTAGGCAATTTCTCCTTAGCATTGGGATCTAAATCAAAGATCCATTCCTTTTGGGATAGTGTTGGTTTTGAGGTTGAGGATACCCTTCAGACTTAAATCTTCTTAATCCCATTCTTCTAGGTCCCTATCAATTTCATCAATGATTTGATCCTCAAAACCTCCTGAATTTGAAATAAAAGATAAAATATGTTGATCATCCTTGAATACTTGAAAATATCACTCATTATTTGGAATAGTTGGGACAAACACCAATTTCACCAAGAATATTTTCAATCTAGAGTGCTTAATTGGTTCTAAAGTACTTTCAACAACTACTAGTGCATCCGCAATCTGATTCCTTTTTCCTCAGGATTAGTTGTGTGTCGAATGAATCGTAGTCCTCAATAAAGTTCCATACCTAATTTTGATATGCCACCAACTTCTTATTGGGGAGGGTGTATTGAACTCAAACTTGCTTCACAACCACTTTAGAGTCTCCCAATACACTAAGGCATTGGAATTTCTTCTAGTGAGAAAATAGGAGTCCTCGAGCCAACACTTTGTACTCAATAACATTGTCAGTACACCCTAATTGCAACCTATAAGAAGCAAAATAAGTTTTTCCTTTGGGATTAATTAACCCAGCTCCTACTCCACTTCATTGTTTGGATTTGGAACTATCAAATTTTAGTGTCCACAAGTAGTGATGGTCGAGGTGTATTTCTTGGGGTCAGTTTTGGACTATTGTGAGAGAGGAGTAATGTGTGCATTTGGTTCATTGGGGCTATCTGGATTGCTAGATTCTTCCATTGTAGGCTAGAGGGATGTCTCTTTTTGGTTGGGAGAGTGAGGAGGGACAACCTTATGCATTTCATCTACTTTTTCTATTAATTCAATTGTATTTTGTTGAGGCTGGTCAATTGACTCCTTCAACTTGTTTGCCTTGTTATCCGTCAATACTTTCACACCTTTAAGCAATTCATTTAGGATTGGTAGTTGAGTTGGGGAAGGGGTGTGCATTATTTCTTGTAACTCAGACACTTCCACATGTAATTTTCTAGCTTTGGTATGGGATGAATCAACTGATTTGAGAATGTTAGTTGAGTTATGGATCTTTGTTATGGCATACGACACCTCAATCTCAAGGGGTGGTTGATATGGAGTTGTCATTGCTTTGTCAAGTGGATGATATTCAGGGTGGAAAACTTGGTTCAAGATATCTAAGCAAGGTTGGCAAGTTAACTCAAAATGATTTTGGTAATGTACCTCGCACCAGTTGGGGAGTAACAAACTCCACAAATCTACCTCTTCCTTGAGGACTAATCTGTCCTGATGCAACTTTTTCGTCAGAACATCTTGGTTAATGACTATAAAAATAAAAAGTCTTCCACATGCAGGGGTGTTTGTTCCTTAGTCACTAGTGAGAAGGTCATGATTTCATCGACTTTATAAACCCCTAGTTCAATTTCAAGGTATGCAACTTCGTTGGGATGTTCCTAATTTGTTATTTCATATGTTTTAGTTGGGGTTCACTTTCAATCATGATTTGGTTATCTAACCCCTTCCATGGAAACCACATATGTGAAAATTCCAATGCCACATAACCTCCCAAGATCCTTCCCCAATCCCTGTTGAGGAGCATCCATACATTTCTATAATATCAACCACTTGAATATCTATGTAGTGTTGGATTTTGGGGTCTGATCCTAGTTGCACAAGGACATCTTTCAATTATCCTACTACATTAACCTCTATTTTTTCTAATTGTATGACCCTCTTGTTGGTCTAGATAGGAGTCAAAACTAGCTTTTGGTAGATAGAATATGGCATTACATTCCATGAGGCCCCCAAATCTAGGAAGCAGTTGAGAAAATTCTTTTTGAATATCCTCAAGCTAACCAAAAAAGGGGGAACACCTATCCTTCCATGGTACACAGTTGTGTTCATGCCTGCAACGGTCACTACTTTGGCCTTTCCTTTTGAAGAGTTGTATTCTTTTAAAGAAGCTATAAATGGGTCATGAATATCAAGACAATATTTGAAAACATCATCAATAGACATGTTGGCCTTATTTTTCTTCATTTCTCCTTCCAAGTCATAGCCTATGTTGACGTAGTTTTGTGACTTGGAGATAGGGACTAAGTGACCTTGGTTCAAATTTTCATTTGATTCTTTAGGTGGTAGAGGATTATTATCTACTTTGGGGTTAGGTGGAATAGGAGAATTGTTTGACGGTTTAGAAGTAGTGAATGGCCCTTTGTTTTGATTCCTCAGAAAATGGCCTCCTTTCACCTGGAATGCTTGGGCATCATAAGTTTCAACATCTGGTTCATTTTCTTCTTGAAAGAGGTGTCCATAATCTTCAACTGTTTTGAAAGTCATAACAACATCAAGGGCCCCATTGTTTCCGCTATAATGTCCCCTTCTTAGTAGCCACCCCAAATATCATTTAGCATTTATTTATTTCTAAAGGCTAAAAGGAGAAATAAGGGAATAATAATTAAATTAATTGTTTATAAAGTTATCTACATAAATTAAAATTAAAAGGGTAATTTTATTTATAATTAATTTAATTAAAAGTGAGTTAAAATAAAATAATAAATCATAAAGTCGCTTTAGGAATAAAATAATAATATTTCTAGAAGCTTCTTGGAAGTCGTTGAGAAATATTTATAAGGAGTTGTTGGCTTAGCATTTGGGCATGTCTTGGATTATTCTATTCATACTAGTTTGGTAGAAGTTTGAATGATTTATCTGTCTAAGAGTTTGAAGACTCTAGGATACTCGGTTTGGTTGTGAAAGATCAACCCTAGCTGGAGATTGTGGAGAAATCCATCCAGGTTTTCTATAAGTGCTTCATTGCAGAGTTTAGATTGGTGCAATAGCTAATGTATTATTGCACTTATGATAAGCAGATTGAATTGATGTAATAGTTGGTTTGTTATTGCATTACAAGTTGCAGTAGTTGGTTTATTGTTGCACTTGAAGGAGTTATTTTTGTTGGTTTGATTGGGAAAAATTTAATGGTCTTTGACCAAGTTTGTGAAGCAAAGGGAGAATGGATTTTTGGAGAAAATAATTGTAGAGTTTTGAAGATAAATTACAGACATTATAGAGATCAATTTGTGAAGTCTTTTGAAGAACATTTTCAGTCTTGAGAAGAATTTGATCTTGGCAGAATTGGAGGTTATTTTGTAGTCATATTAGCACGTTAATTTGTTCTTGGAGGTGGATATTAGTTGTTGGAAAAATTTGTGTCTTCCAAGTATCATAGGAGTGAATTTCTTGAAGACAATTTTGGCACAATAACCAACATTATATATAGTTTGAATTTGGGAGGTTGAGGTCTAGAATATATTTGATTTATGCTGGAACAAATCATAGTTCAACATCAATTCAATTTTTGGAGGTTCTCAAGTGTCTTTACAACAACTTGGGGAAAAACATCTTTGCTAGGTAGAAGTCATGGCTTGAAGGCTACAAATCAATCACAACCATTGCAACTTAAGGAATCACTAGGCGCAACAATATTTAACATCCAAAATAGTTTGTTTTATTGTGAGATATCATTGGTTTGCATTTGGAAGTGCATCGATCTTCATGTTGGGCAGTGACAAGTTGGAGAGAAGAGTTCAGGGCAGCTAGGAGAAGATACAAACATTAATCAGTTGCTTCTTGTCAATCAAGTTCTTCAATTCACATTATATAGATATTGCATTATCAAAGACATTTAGGTTTCTATTCATTGTCATTACAACAAACCAAGAATTATTGTCATACAATGACATCTAGTGGTAATTCTTGCATTTGCAAATATTGTTGTCATTGAGATATATTGTAAATCATCTCTTATGGAGGAGATCAAAATTTTGAGGCATTGTAATAATGTTGCATTTCAATATATTGGAGTAGATTGAGTTTGCACAAGAAGTGTTTGTCATAATGAGACTTTGTTGTAGTAGTATATTTGCATGAATTCCACTCATCTTATTACACTGAAAAATCAAAACAAAATCTTGCATTGCATCTTCATATTCATTTCAATCATTAGTTAGAGTCTTTGATGCATTTGAAATCATTATATAAGCTCAAACCCAAAAGAGAAATCAGATTTCAATTGAAAGGAGTTTGTTCAAAAATTGTTTGATGAAATCCTTAAGTGATCAAAATTGAAAATAAAGACCAAAATTTGCAAGGGACATTACAATGGTATCAAAGCTCAATTATCTTGCTAGCCTGTTGAGTAATTGGACTTTGTCTCAGTTAATCAACTGCAAATCAGAAATTTTAGTTAGGCTACATGGCTACTTTGAGTAATTTAGTAGAAGCTTTGTTGGAATCAGTGAAGCAAAGTCAAATTTCTATTGGGAAAAAATGAAATTATGGAACAAAGAACATGAAGCCATCAAGGTCTTTCATGAGAGGTTGAAATTTGTTGGTTAGAAGTTGAAATTCTTACCTTAGGTTAAAGCAACTCTTCTTAACATTTTGGAGGAGGTAGAAAGTTGTCTTTGTAAGGTTGGACAGTCGCCTTCTTAGTCAATGCATAAAGCTATGATTCCCTTGGTGCACTCATTGGGTAAGCCAAAACTTTTATGACATCAAGATGAGGAGGTTAGACTTGTATTAATGAAGTTGCAAGGATTACAACTCGAGTGCAATGATTTGATTCTCCAAATGTTTGACTATTTCATTTTTGGAATCAAGAAACGTCATTCAGACAGTGTGAAGACAAGTATGTTTAAAATCTTGTCCCTGATCCTTGAGGAAGATGAAGATGTTTGCACAAAGTTACAATGAAATTTGTTAGCCATTTAGAGAAGAGAACAACATGTTTCAACTACAACATATGATCTTATAAAAAGACTGGTTGAGCAAAAAAATGAGAAGTTCAGGGAACAATTGAATGCAAAGGAGTTAATCTCATTTGGCCTACCAGTTCCATTTTCTCTACTTGAAGAAAACAAGTCATCATCTAGTGGAGCAACTAAGTTGGATGATGAGATCATAGAATAATCTAATCGCTCTTGTGTTGAGACACTTAATAAGGGCATTGATGATGTTTCTAGAAGTGGAATTAGTGTTGACCTAATTCTAAATCAGGATATGTGCATGGATGACATCACGAAGAAAATAGTTGTGTAACTCAAGCACCTCCAAAACAATCTAACACTTTCTCAAGTAAAGCAATGGTTGTTTGTAAACCTAAAAGTTTGCACAACTTGGAGAACCAGTTGAAGGTGAGTGAAGATGAGATTGTGGTAGCATTATCTCATCACGATGAAGTGCTCAAACTGATTGAGAATCATCTCTGAATGGTTCATTTAGAGAGAAGAAAAAAGGGAGTTGAAGCAGAGTCTTCACATGATAGCTTGCAGGAAATAAAAGAAGGGTTGGGAACAATGAAGACAAATTACTTACACCTTTCAAATTGTGACCACCTTCTCAACCTTGTTGAGATTTGTAGACACTGAAAAATGTCCTAATCAATGTCATGCACTCGAATCAGATTTATTAACATCATTTCCTCTTTATCCATCCTCTTTTTTCTTAATTAATTCAATTAACCTAGCTAGTTAATTAATTTCATCATTTTCATCTATTTGGCCTAATTAATTAAATTGGGTAAATTCATCTCTTTTTGTACTAACACTTCATCCCATTAAATTAAATAAATCAAAATATTTAATTTAATCTCCTAAGTCATCTTATTTATATAAAGAACCCTATCCTATTTAATTAAATATCATTTCACCCCTCCCCTATTTATTAAATCATCTAATTTAATAAATATCTCTTAATTCTTCTAATCCCCTAATTAGCAATTAAACCTTGTTTAATTAGAAATTAAACTAATTATTCCTCCAATCAAAGGGAATATTCCCATGAAATATTCTTTATCCTTTTTGCACAATTTAAACTTTGTTTTAATTTGTAAACTCATCTTTTTCCTCAAACTAATGGAATTTTTTAAGGAATATTCCCTCTCCTCCAATCAACTCACTTAGCTTCAAAAGCAAGTTAACCCTCTTACCTTTCTAGCAAGTTACCATTGACCTGTGTGAGCAGGTCAAAAGTGTGTTTGTTTGAGGTAATTGTGAGCCTTTGATTAATCTTCATCTTGCATTATCATCTATTGATGAGATTCCATGATCCATGACTCTCATCTCTTTCATCCCGAATTGTTGATTAAGCTTTTTTATCTCAACCATTCATTTCTCATCTGCTCTCCTATAGATAGATCACTATTTGGAGACAAATGGATTGATCTTTTATTGCAAAGTCATGTTGTTGAATTTGCTCACATCCATACTCTTAATTTGCACACATTTAGCTTATTTTTAGTTCATTTTAGTTGCATAAATAGCTTCAATCTTTCATTAATGGCTTCCATGCATCCTCTTAGTTTGTAAATAAATTAGAGTTTTCATCTTTTAACTCATTTTTAGCTTAAATTAGCTTAGATTAGCTTAGAAATTTCATAATTAGATCATTTATAGCATAAAATCATGGTAACTTAGCTTGCATCATGTTCATTTTAGCTTAATTTATTTTTTTCATACACCAAACACCATGGTTTCATCAATTCTCTTCCATAGAATCGACTAAAACAAGCTCACTATCACGGGATTGGGAAAGGGTCATCGGTCCACATCAATGCGAAACCAATTTCATAACAGGATAAATTTCAATGGATTAGAGTAGATGTTTTCTTTAAAGCTTTCATAAGATTAACATGTTAGGTTTTTATGATAAAATGTTTACTTTCAATTTTGATTGATTGATCTTGTTGAGATTCGAGTATTGGTTAATTCATTATACTTCAATTCTTCATGGATCAAGTGTAATTCAACCCATAATTGGTATCCTCGCATCGACATTCTGGTGCTAGGAGGGAAAACCGATCATTTAGTTGTTTTTTTGGCTCAAAATCCATGTTTTTGTTGTTTTGCAAGCTGTAGTGACACTCAAACCACAAATAATGATGCTATTTCAATAGCGTTGCCATATAGCGATGCCCAAGAAATTTGAAACAATGACACATATTCAATTGGTCGACGATGATTTAAATATATCAACACTTAATTTAAATTTGAACTATTGTGGAACAAAAATGGCAACGCTCACCCCTAGTAGACCAACGCTTTCAAATTCACTAGAGTGATGCCCAAATTTCAAATTGTGATGCTATCGTGTATAACAATGCTCAACTAGGGTAAGAAAATTTACTCTTATTTTTTGACATGTGACTTAATTTATTTTGATTATCTAATCATTGATTGATATCTGACTATGTTTTCATTGTAAGACTAATAGGGTTTTGCAAGTTTTAAGGCATGGAGAAAAATTGAAGAACTTCTCTTCTATCTAAACATTCTATAATTGTAACTAGCAATTAACGCTTTGGGGCAATTATAACCCAATTTCATGCTTTATTACTTTCAATTTGTAGGCAACGCACTGGTTCTCCATTGGGTTTAAAATGAACATTCAAAGTTGGCTAAAAATGAACCCTCACATCACATCTTTAATTGGGCTTAACATTGAACAAAGCAAATTCATATTTCAATTGGTGCTTAAAATTAACTAATTATTGCTTTGAAGAATAAAATTAAAAACTTTTTGTTTTGTTTTGTCGTTTTCAACTTTGCTAGTGAATGTGTATGCAATTCTCTCACGTGATTTGGTGAGCTTGAGAAACAAAAACATTCTCTATCATGTTGCAAAATCACCTCCACACTTCAAAGTTGGGTTTAAAATTGAACAACCATGCTAGTGTGAGAAAAGGCACAACGCGTGTTCTCTCTTTGTGCATGCAAACAAGGATGATCGAACTACATATGTACTTACTCGCTATTGTTCACCTTTAGAGGGTCTACCTTGGTGGGAAAAAGTACTCGCCCTAAGGGAATGACCCCAGCGGTAACGAGCATAAGCTAGGCTCTTCTGAACCGCTATATAAATTTGTGGTTGCAAGGAAAGTTTGCAATCAATAGGTGTGATGCATGACCGCTCTCCCCTAGTATCTTTATGATGTGTAAAGCCCTTGTTCTAAGGATTGGGAGACCTCTTGAGGGAGTTTATCATAGTGTCCTTTGAACTGTATGCCCTTATTATGAACCTTTGTGTAGTAGCCAAAAATCCCTAATGTTTATTGATGTTAGGAGGTCGAACCTCCGAAGTCATCCCACATATTTGCGCTTCTTAGTAGAGATGAAAAGTTTGTCATGGGAGATTCATGAGAACTTGAAGCTTGGCTGACCCATAGAAGTGATTGTCGTGGAAGGGAACCAGTGTGGTCATGCTTCTAATCATCTGCTCTGAATAAGCATAGCTGGAGAAATCCAAGTGGGAATACAACAAATATAGCCATTTCCATCCCAGGGTTGTAATGCTTGTGAGTTAGTTTAACACTTTGCTTGGTTTTAAAACGTTCCAAAAACAAACACTCACTATTCAAAATTTCAAACACTTTGGCTTAAATATGTACTTCTTGAGTTAGCCTTGATATTACTGCTTGTCCTAGGATTTATCCTTAGTGATGTCTAAATATCTTGACATTAATCTCAAACCCATATTTACCAAATACAACAAAGGAAATTGTGGCTTTAATCTCATGATTTTCACAAAAAGGACATTGTGAAAGTTATGATGTTTTTGACATAAACATCTTGTTTGAAAACATAATCAAAATACAAGTGTTTGTGGTAAAATCAATTCATTTAAGCAAAAATAAATTGACAAAATAACCCCACATGACTATTTGGAGACCGATTGCTCCCGTTGAACAACTTGATCTTCCAAGTGCTATAATTTAGCCAAACTTTGAATTCATAAACGATGAACAAATAGATCTCATTAGTAGTTTCAGAAGCTTCACTTTTGAAAAGAAGGAAACAAACTCACAATAGAGAAACACAACAAAAAATTTATACGAAGAAGAGGAACACACTAATATTGAGGCTGGAAGGCCCCTATTACCACCACCTATGTGGCAATGAATATCTTCCTTTCTTCCATAAACTTAAATTGTTTCCCCATGATCTCACGAAAAATTAGGATTCCTAAACCAAAGTTTACCAGTCCTCATTTTAGACTTAGGCATCTCACTCCAAAATCTCCTAAGAAACACCTTCGAGTAGTTCACAAAAACAAAAACAAGTTGGTAGCAAACTTTTATAGAAATGCTTCAAGGTATAGTCCATAATTGTTTGCATTCTTTTGGAGTCAAAATCCTAGTCTTTTTTCATGATACCCAACTCCTCTAAATGATTCATAAAATAGTTAAACTTCATAGAGGAAAGTCTCCAACACTCCATTTTAGACAGGAATTTTCAAACAAAGTATAATCAAAAGTGGGCATCAATATTTTGTCACAATCGTTACACTTTGTTGAGAAACTTTTACGCTTGAGCTAGGAGAGCCCGAACAAGTTTGAACATTCCCCTTTGTCCTCTCATTTTCTAGGACTTGAACATTTTAGAGGTCGACCATCATTTTTGCTACCTTGATCTTTTTAAAATGAAACTTTACCAAATGATCTCATGTAAAGTAAGGATCCCTAAATGAAGGTTAACTGGTCATTACCATAAACTTAGACATTGTAGTGCAAAAACAACCAACAAGCGCATTGAGGCACTTTATGAAAACAAAAACAAATTGTTGATAAAATTTTATGAACGCATATTGAGAAAATATCCTGACATGTACACATTCTTTATGAGCTAGAACCCTCATCTTTTCGAAGATCAACAAGTTTTCTAAATCATTTGGTCTTTAGGATTTGAACACTTTAGAGGTATAACATCATTCTCACTACCGTGGATTTGTCAAAACAAAAGGTTCATTTTAGGTCAACATTGGGTCCCACATTTCATTCACCCCTTCATCACATTTCATCCTTCACCTCATCTATCTTTGCAAAATTTCAAATACACCAACACTTTTGGGACTTAGAACATCAAACCAACTTGCTACCTTAGCTACTTTGTATGTGAAATTTATCCTTTTCCATGCACTTAGTTGAGATAGTTATCATCTTTGAACTAGTTCATCTTGAAGGTCATGAGTCTAGCCTAAAGATTTCCAAGTTCATTAGCAGCCTTTATCCCAATATGACAACATCAAACTTAATTCAAAAGTGTTGTCCCAAAAAATTTGCAAAGATCACCTCCCACATCACCCATCTTTTCATCCCACATTGTCATTATTGCTCCCAAAAGACTTAGAGTGCCCCTTTTACTTAGGTTTGAGTCAACTGGAGAGTTCAAACATTACAAAACTCAACACAACTCTCCCATAGTTGGCACAAAATTTATGGTAAGGGTGAGATCACAACACAAAAGAATCATGGAAAAAGACAAAGTTATATTTACCTCAAGTGATCCAAATCCTTTAGAATTTGATCCTAGAAGTCATGTTACATCATCGCAACAACCATCATCTCCTTCAAGACCATACAAAATTGAAGACGTCACCAACAACTCATTTGAGCTCACTAGGGAGGAAATTTTAAAATGTCAATTTTTTGAAAGTGTAGCTCCTATATCCCTGACATTTGTAGCACAAAGTTTTACACATAATTTTACAACTCCATTACAAGGGCCAAGTCAAACTTACATACCTAGTCTTGCAACCAACCTTGCTAAAGATTATTGAAAAGTTTCTGGATTGTGGAAATCTATTATTGCTTGCTAAAGATTTTGGTCACACCTTACCAGTCAAAAGTAATACACTTGTGGGTACTCTTGAAATGGATCCTCCACCTCCCACCACTATTTAGACACCTACCTTTGGTGTTCCTCCCATTCCTGAAGGTCCAAATCAGATACACAATATGCTTGAACTTCACTATTCCACCACCACTTCGACATTTCGGGGAAACCCTTCTTCATCCACACCTATGAGTACCACAAGTGTACCTACCATTACACAAAGTGGTACAGACCAAAAATCTCATATCAACACACAAGGGCATGTCAATACCATATCACAAAATCAACCCTCAACGCAACTAGGGACATCTTTATCCAACACTCCAGTGGGTTCATCCATTCCATCTACCATTACCACATCATCTCCTCTTAATCCACCACAAATCAATCCCTTGGTTACGAGTTCTATCAATCCTAGGAGTACCTTGATCACGAATCCTTTGTTTACATATTTTACACAAGGCAATCCTCCCAACATAGGACAAGGGAATCTTTTCAATCAATGGACTTAAGGTCCTAGTGTGTCATTTCTATTTCCAAATTTAATGACATCATCCTTTCCAAGAACTCCCTTTTATATACCAAATCAATTAGGGCCTCAAACATACATTCCTCCCCCTCAATCCACTATCTTACAAGGAATGTTAAACCCAAGGAATCCTCCACCTTTCACTATCAATCCACTAACCACGAAAAACATCAATATACATAATCTTTCACAAATGTCTCAACAACCACCAGATCCCACATTGCAAGCACATGCCCTAGCTCTACAACAAGCACAACAAACTTACCAACAATTAGTACAACAACAACAAGCAACCTTAGCAACTCAACAAGCAACATTAGCATAACAACATCAAGCTTAGCAAGAGGCCTTAGCACAACAACAACAACAACAACAACAAGCGACCATTTCCCAACAAGCTTAGCAAGCAGCTTTAGCAACACAATAAGTCGCATAACAACAACAAGCACAACAAGCAACTTTACTAGCATAACAATAACAATTCCAACAACAAGCCCTAGTAGCACAACAACAACAAGAAGCTCAACAATAAGCCTTAATAGCTCAACAATATGCCCAACAAAAATAACATGGATCCTATTTTCCTCATATGAACATCATTAATCTAACCACATCAAGAACATATTCATCACTTTCATAGAGCCTCACACCTTCATAAACCCCATATAACTCATCTCTCATCCCACCATATGTTCCTTCACCCTATTTGCAAGATGATCTCGCATCACAAATGAAAGCACTCTCACAAAAAATGTAGCACCTTTGTATGGGAAAATCAAAGAAACCTCATACACAAAACTTGTGTCCTTACCCATTTGATTGAAACATATCAATGATACCATTCCCTCCTAGTTTTGAAATCCCCAAATTTGACAAATACAGAGGGAGAGGAAGTCCTATGGACCACATCAAAGAATTCAATGTCATGCATATGGAAGTGGCTTACAATGATTCATATCTAATGCACCTCTTTCCTCAAAGTCTAACAGATCTTGCTATGGATTAGTTTTCTCATTTTCCTCCTGGTATCAAAACTTTCCAAGAAATCATTTACAAATTCATTGATCACTTCTCCTTCAATCTTGACATGGACGTTAGTTTGGAAGAGTTGTATACTCTCAAAAAAAATCTAAGAGAAACCTTCACAAATTTCTTACAATGATGGAGACAAAGAGCTATTCAAAGCAAGTGGCCTCTTCTTGACAAACAACAAGTAAGAATCATCATAGCCAACCTTGATCCAAATCTATCATTCCACTTGAAAATGTAATGCATCACATCATATGACGAACTTGTTCCAAGAGCCCTTAACATTGAAAGAGCCCTAATCTCACAAGGAAATACTCAAGCTTACAAAGACAACTGTCCTTCAACCAATTCAAATGAGAAACCTTGCGTATGGGCTAAACACAAAAACGTAACAAGCGATGGTGTTGTAGACGCTAAGGTCATACTAAGTTCTCCTAGACCTTATTGATGGTGTTTTCTGCACAACAACAACTCAGATAGAATATGATATCC
>VDFB02159157.1:0-18634 GCA_007258455.2 Sequoia sempervirens | reverse complement strand
CCTAATTTTTACTACACTCTAGGGTTTCAGAACACTAAGTATTGCAAGTTTTCAGAGGCAGCTAAGGTTTGTAGAAAATCGGATTGAAGTCACCAGATTGTTGGGAATTTCGCCAATTGTTGCTATAATTTCAAGCTTCTTCTAATGGCTTATCATCTTCAAAGCAAGGAAGTTGCTCTTGCCCATCAAAGTCACTAAGAGAAGTCGATCGACATTTCAAACTGGCTAATTTTATCCAGTGCAATTATTGGAGAAAAGCTATTCTTAGATAACCTTCTAGAAGGGTTTATCTTGAGGCATTATGAATTGAGATGAAGATTTCTCTGTTTAGATGAATTATTTTTAATGGCCCCGAGGACGCATCCACCCTAGTTTTTTATCACACCCAGAAATTGGAACGTCTCAGGGACATAGTGACGAGACAGACCATTCCCCCTTTTGTTCCTTCTTGTTTTGCTTAAATGGGGATGTCCCAAGGATGCCCCCTACGAAATGGGATTGTCCCTCTATTTGGGAACACCTGAAGTCCCTTGCACCCCCAAAAGTATCACTAGTGAAAGATATATTATTAAAAACCCAAACCCACTAACCTTTTAAAAAAGCAAAAAAGTATGAAAATCTCTAACTAGATTCTCAGCTCTACAAGTCCATTCTTTCATTTCATCTGAGTCTTTGACAAGGTTAGCAAATAGCAAGTGCAACACAGTAGATTACATGACTACAAGCTATAGCAAAAGAAGAAAAGTAAAACTTACGTGTATTTTTACATTGCCAGAAAATAAAAACCAGTATGCATTTTTGGGTATTGGAACCATAATTTTTGGGGGCGGCCGGTGTAGAAGAGGGGGATTCGCTACTCACAAGTTCTCTTCGTTCAGAGAGCCTCACGGGGTGAACTGCCCAAATCTACCTCAATGGAACAGCGCGGAAGTTTCAAAATCAAAAAGACCAGGTCACAAAGATTCTCTAGAAAAACTGACAAGCTCTTGGCCAAAAGACTTCAGCGCAGAATACAGACGACAACACGGCGCTCTGGCATCTCGGAGGTGCGCTGGCATCTTGGAGGTGTGCTGGCATCTTGTACGGACCAGAAAGCGAGTTTATCAAAGAAAATGGCCAAAATGACTACTTCTACTCGAATTGCTAAGAAATCTTAAAATGCAAGAAAGTGACAGAATTGAAATAGAGTGAAGTCAAACTAATAAAAATAAGAAGAAGAAAGGAAAGAAATACTTACAACCATGCGAGTGATGAAGCCTCCACCAAACGAATGTCTTCAAAACATGCAAGTGTGATACCTGGAGAGAATGATGGGGCTGTATAGGGGTCTGCCTCAGTCAAACCCCCATTTTGGTGTTCCCACCTCCACGGACAACCAAGAAGATAGAGAGAAAGAGAGAAATGAACAAAGCGTGTGGTGAAAGCAAAACCCGCTCAAGAGTAGAACCCGCACCACAAATAAGCATGTGATAAAAGCAAACCCCGCTCGAGGAGGAGAACCCGTATCACAAAAGAGGTGATAAAAGCAATCCCCACTCAAGGAGGAGAACCTGTATCACAATGAAGTATGCAAATAGTAGGGCATATGGAATCCCAGGATGCTCACAAGTATAAGGCAAGGGAGATGAAGCTACAAGAGTGTTGTAAAGGGAGCCTGAAAGAGCTTGAAGCTGTTGTAACAAGCTGTATTGAGTTGTGCAAGCAAGTGATGGAGTGAGGTTAAAAGCTAGAATGAAGCAAGAGAAGTGCCAGCAGGACTTGGAAGAAGTTAGAACCTACAACATGGATGGAAAGAATGGATTAAAAAGGAAGAAAAGAAGCTTCTCGGGCGGTTACAAGGAATCTCGAGCCGTTTCTACTGACAAACTTAGCTGACAAGTGGAAAACATGTTTGGAAACGGTCGTCTGAGCGTTGACACGTCACAGGACGCTAGCGCGGCGTGCAGACGTCCGCGTTGTACGCTAGTGTCCAGACACATCATGCTATAAAACAACACAAACGGGAAAAGCATAAAGTTCAACGAAAAGTTAACACGAAAGGGTGGCTGCTGAAAAATGGTGTTGGAGCATCTTGAGAGGGAGAAAGGCTGATGCAAGGGTTAAAATGAGCCTACTCAAGATGTTAAGGGAGTGGACACTGTTGTACCCAAACCAAATTTTTTGCTTCATCAAGGCATTTTGCATTAAATAGTCTAAATCTTGCTAAAATGATGTAGAATACAGTTTTGGGCAATATCAAGCATGGAGTTTTTGTTAATATTTTGTCAGTCAAAGTCAGTTTTATTGAACAGAACCTGAAGCAGAGACTCAGAGTGGAGCTTTTCATGATGGAGGAGCATCTCACGATGGCGTTTCACATCGCATACGATCATTTCAGTGATCGAGATGAAGTTTTCAGTGATTAATATATGAAGATTTCTCAGGAAAAAGCATAAAAGTGCAAGTATAGCCCAAGGGCGCCCAGCTTGTTGAAGGTCAAGATTTTGCTAAAAACGTTCAAGCATCCAGTCAATATCTTCAGAATTGGTCTGCCTATCCGATAAGCTATCCAGCGAAGCTTTCCGAGACCCACAGCTCCGGCAAACAGCGTCAGAAGTTGAAATCCCTAAAGTTCCAGATGTGAGAATTTTGTCACTTTCAGGCAAAAGCGCAACTCTAGTCTGAGGGCGCCCATCTTAAAGAGGGGGTAAATCCTGGCATTTTCGATAATGGATACAGTCAATCCGTTCTCAACTAGTCTGCTTATCCGGCGAGATATTAAATGCAGTCATCCGAGTTTCAGAACTCCGGCAGCAGTCGTCTGAAGATCAGCTTATAATGGAGTTTTCACGTTTCTGAGCTTCTCCGTTGATTCCCAGTGCAAGTACAGCCCAGGGGCGCTGGTTTAAAGGACCCTTCAAATGCCAAAATTTGCAGACAGAGTCTTCCTAACATCAGTACTACTCTAGCCTAGCTCCGCAATGCATCATCCAGCTTGTCGATCCGACGTTCCAGGTGATCGTGGCGGAGGTTCTACCAAGCACATAATTTCACGGGCGGACCAACAAACAATTTACAGTGTATTTCTACAGTCTAGAGGCACCTAGCCTTTAGGCCTGTCAAATGAGTTCGTTCGCGTTCGAAGTCTTCACGGCTTTTGAGCGTAATCATTTTATCTACTCAACGAGCCTAGCCGTCAGCCTTCGAGATTTGGCAGTCGCTCGTACATGCGAGGTCTTTGGCGACATGCTGAAAAGTGAGGATATCCGGAAAATGGCCAAGTCTGGAGCGGTAATTTTAAATAAAATACGCACTGGAGTGTTTGAGGTCTTAGAAGCAGTTTTCTTGCTTCGTCACCTCCAGAGACTTCTCTTGTGGGCCCTTCTGGGCTGTTCGTTAAAACAGATAGTGCCTGAATCGGGTTATCCCAGCTCCAGATATCAGAGGTCAAAGTAGGGTACTTGGGTGAAAGTTCGATTTTCGTCAAAATGACCTCAGTGCAACTAAGAGCCAGGGGCGCTTTTACTTTTGAGGCCTTTAATGAACTTTTGAGAGGTCATGTGTATCACGATGCGTTGGATCTTGAGAATATCTCGATCATCACGGTGAGCTTAGAGTTCTGTCGTGAGGGAGGTTCCGTTCGTAGATCAACTTGGCCAGTTTGAAGTTCGGATGGCGATTTAGGAAATGGTTAAGTCACGGAACCGAAATAGAAATGGAATTTGTCGAGCCTAATTTTTCCAAGGTGTTAATGATGGATTTTGCGGTTATGTCTCGTGAGACGTTTCTTCACTTATTCGATGAAGCTTCCGATGAATTCTCCAGATTAGTCTCAGCATCACGCAGTCACCCAGAAATCAGTGTTGAAGTTGGCCAGTCGTGACGTTTTGTCACCTATAAAATAGGGAGTTAATAAAAAGTGAAATAACTTGAGCAAATGGACGCCTATGAGCTCAAGAGATGACTTTTCGGAATCGGTGAAGCCCGATGGTGAATCCTAAGACTTCAACAAATTGTCAACTAAAGTTCATATTTATTTTGCAATTTTTAGCATAAGATGGTGATTTTCTATTTTTGGCGCCTTTTGCTATTTTGCATGATAATAAATATTTTATTATATTTATTCAAATTCGAACTTCCAGTCAGTGGCAGTGGAACTAAAAGGAACCAATCAGAGATCTTCTATTTTTGTCAGGGTTTTCAATTCTTGCAGTTACCAATTGGTGCGAATTTCTTCTTATTTAAAGTATGGCGTTTTCATCATTGTTCACAAAGCTTTCAAGAGAAATTCGAATTCTTTAAGAGAAAATTCAATCTTAAGTGAAATTCGTATTTTTCAAAGCCAATTCATATTTTCAAGGGGAAATCGAGTTTTATTAATTTTCAAAGCAAGCTTCAAAGCAATTCGTATTTCTTCAAGAAGTAAAGGTGCGCACCTTTAAGGGAATTCATAGTATAAAAATTCGCAAATTCTTCAGAGATCAAAGGCATATTTCAAATCCAAGGCGTATTTCAAATCCAAGGCGTGTTCAATTTTCATAATATATCAATTCGTAATCCTTCAGGGATCAAAGGCGAATTCTCAAATTCAAGATAAATTCGTATTTTCTTCAAAGGAAATTCGAATTTCTTCAACACAAAGGCGCAAATTTCAAGAGGAAAATTCGTGGTCTTTAGAATAAAGGCGAATTCTTCCAGTTCAAAGGCAAAATCTACATCAATTTCCAGAGGCGATTTTACCTAACATATCTCTTTGCAGATGAAAGTTCACAATTGTCAGCAATTTAAAGAAATCTAAGGCGATTTTCACAGAAGAAGAAGCATCATAGAAACGTCTTTTTCATCCTTCAGTCTCAGATTTCTCTCAAATTACAGTGTGCATGTTCCTGAAATTGGCGAATTCTACAAGTTTCAGTATCTGGATCATTCTCATATAATTTCCTCGAGTTAAATTTGTGCGTTTGATTTTTCACGAATTTTTAACTTTAGAACGTTCGTTCTTGAGTTACTAATTTTCTCAAGTGAAAAGTCTTTGTACAATCGAGTAGAAGTTGAATTTTCACAAATGCGGCGTTAGGTTGTCTAGCAGATACTTTTCTAGACAAAACCCATATCACCAGTTTTAAGCTGAAAAATAATTCTTGAAAGGCTATTTTAACTCTCATGAGGCTATTTTTGGATTTCGAAATCTTGTCGAGAACATGAGTCAAGTTCACGGTCAACCGGGCTAATTTTTGAATCTCACGGTTCACCATTTCGAATCTGAGGACCGTCCTTACTCATGATTTTCTCAGGTTGGTTGAGAAAGACCTTCACAAAGTATTTCCAGAGGCAGTGCTAGATCCGGTCAAGATCAGAGATTCAATCATTCAAAATATTGAGCAGTCTGGTTTACTAGAGGCCGCTTCCATACCTATCTCCGTTCACTATGTTGAGTTTGTGATGTCTTGCATTAAGCATTACAATTCTACTACTCGTGAGATAGTGTCAGTTGACGGACGAGTCATTTGTAGTCTCAAACCTCTAGACATCGAAAGGACTTTTGGCATTCCTCAACACCAGAACAGCCTAGTTGTTTCTATGGAGCAGTGTGCGCAGGCATTTGATGCCGATATGGACAAATGTCAGAAGAAGATGGCAGAAAGATGGTTAAAACAAGCGAAGAACAGATTGCCAAACAATGTGGGTCGCGGTGAATACAAGGATGAGTATGCGATTCTAATCACACTCCTGAATCGTGTCTCAGGTCAAGAACATGCAAATGTTTTTCAGCCTTGGATGTATTACATTATTGGTCGCATCATTTCTGGGCAGGAGCATTATGACTGGGCATCCTTCATCAGTGACATTCTCCACAGGCAAATCACCGGTTTCATGGTTGCTCATGAGTTTCATATGTGTTCATATCTCGTGTACTTGATCGCTTATCAGGGTCAGTTCCGAGGACTAAACACCGTGGGCATTCTCAGTGTTCAGAAAGTCTATCAGTATTATGATCGGCAGAGGTTCACGAGTTGAGCGATCATTTCAAAGCGTGTTCATGAGGCTTTTACGACCTATCACGATTGAGGAATTTGGACGGGAGTTACTGCGTTATCTCGGAAGTTGCGGAGACGGCGATGGATGGATGGGCAGATTGGTTTATTCGATTCCCAACATACACCTACATCGGTATCACGGCTTCACGGGGAAATCAGCTATGCTTCCCGTTATCGCCGGATAAGACTATCTTTAGAATTCCTAAAACTGAGATGCATGATGTTCATCGTCTTCCTACAGCATGAGCGCGAGACCATCTCAACTTTCCTTTTCAATTTGGAATGTATTGGTGCAAAAGTCGGCGAATTGATGCTAAGATCGCGGGAATGGGAGCGAAATATCATCTTAAGTATTTTGTCGAGCTGCGTGCCTATGATGCTTCGAGGTCGATATATAGCTTCGCTGGTGGAGGTACATATCCGCGAGCCTTCTATGGAGGATTCTGGGCAAATTGCCCGGATGACTTCGAGTTATGAGGCAGCGATTCACGGCAGCTTCTCTCTCCGCAGTTCTGTTTTTCTTCGAAGATGTGGGAGGAGTTTATCGGATGATGAGGAGAGAGGTTCTTCCCTCGGTTTTTCAGTAAGAGTCGATGATACACAACCCGTTTACCCGTGATGATTAGTGCGTAGGGAATATCTACAGCGGTCAAAGGAAGTCAAGTAGAGTTATTGACGGTATACTTTACCTCGACAACAAGAACAAGGAGGGGTAAGTGTTCCCCAAAGCGAGCCGCCCGGTAGTGGTGAATCGCCGTTACCTTCCTCGTCAAAACTAACAAAAAGAAGGAAGTAATCCTCCCAAGAAAGTACAAGCCAAAGCGAATTCAAAGCACGCCCGGTGCACGAGGGTTAGGCCTCAAGTTCCTACATCAGTTCCAGAGCAGTCACCTACCCCAATTCACATTGAATTGGATTTAGACTCTCCACCTCGCAGTGGGTCTTCTACACACTCACTCTCATCAGTACCTCCTGTCGCTAGTGCAAACCCTTCTAGTAGCATTAGCCGAGACCAATCTTGGATCGAAGCTCAGCTAGGAAGAGGAGCCAGCCATCTTATGTTCTTAATCATTCCGATTTTGATGACATTTACCAGGATGTGCTAGACAAGAGAGAGTCAAGAACATGGTTCACGTAGAGAGAAACACTGACATGGAGATTGTCATCGAAACTGCCGTACCTCCACAGGGTAAGGACTTGGCTGAGTTGGAATCTCAGGATTTTGAAGTTATCACAGTCAACCTTGGTCGCAGCACATGCCAGACTCAGGTTGATCTTCTACAAGTTGCTACAGACAGTGCCAGGGATAGAATACTAAGGGACGGACAGGATAAGGCAGCCCTCAAGGCTGAAATCAGACAGCTTCGTCAGTATATTTCTAGCCTTGTGCATAGACCAGATGCCATTAACACACTCCCACCGATGCTTGAGCCTCCAGCAGATCAAAATCAACTCAATCACTTGGTTGCATATGGCATGCGTTTGGATGAGTGGGAGGAGGAGTTCGTTGCTAGAGGCCGTACTATGCTCACAGAGTTATATCAGTTGTGGTACAATGCACGAGAGCTCCGTCTTCGTCTTCAGGATGAGGAACGAGATATGGCTATTAACAAACCCCGGGATGAGATTATGATTGCTCACCTGAGTGTGGCGTATGATGCAGTCACAGATGCAGAGGACAGAGAAGCTATCTACTCTTGGAAGACACAATTGGTTTTCAGGGCAAAGATAGAAGACACTTTAGCATCAGAGTTGGCTGAGAGTAGAGAGCACGTCACTAGTGCACTCCGGTTTGTGAGAACTCTAGTATCTCGCTTACCGTGCCGTTACCAGATCGAGGGTGGTGCCTACGTAGAGCTTACCGATGTTCAGTCAGAGCTCCAGGCACTCATTCATACCATTTTCAGTGGGGAGACCGTTGGCTGTAAGATTACTCAGCTTACAGTCATGTCAGCATTGTTCGATGAAGTAACAAGGAGTAGGGGCGAACTTCAGTCTCAGATCACAGCTGGTGAGGATATGCTGCACCGACATAGCATTCTTCGACAGAGTCTCATAGCTCCAGATAGTGATACCACAACAATCTCGTTGAGGGATTGATTGCTCGAGATCACACATAGTAAACTTCAGTTCCCGCCTCTCACGATAGACATTACACACAGGAGTTGAACTTGGTGTTACCCTTTCAAGTTAGCTCGATGTTGTCATCACATGCATATCTATTCTGAGATTTGCTTTACACACTTGGAGTTTTATTTAGGGTTTTACGTTAACTAATGGTAGTCTTCCAGTTAACTTGCTTTCAATAACGACGTGCATGCTCGACAATTTTCCATTTTTAGATTAGATGTTTCGGTTAACTGATGGTAGTTTTCCAGTTAACTGTATAGTTTACTTCATTAGGGTTTGGCAGCAAATCTTGCATGCGTTGCAAGAACGTAGATGACTCAAGGTGATTTTAGGGTTCCCTACACCTTGATGTATATAAATAAGAGCGTTTGCTCATTTGTAAATAACTTTTGCTTGAGAGAGAAATATATGCTGCGCCTACCTTGCCCTCAATATTGCTCTTTTGGTATTTGTTCATGTGTCTTCGCTATTACGATTAATTGTTATGCCACATAGGGTTTCAAGAGATTATAATGGTGGATTCTTTCCATAGTTTAGATAAATCTGTTTTGAACATCTTTACCATTGTGATCAATTGTTATGCCACATAGGGTTTCAAGAGATTGTGATGATAAATCTGTTTTGTGTATCTTTACCATTGTGATCAATCGTTATGCCACATAGGGTTTCGAGAAATTACGGTGATAAATCTGTTTTGTGAATCTTTATCATTATAATCAAGGGTTATGCCACATAGGGTTTCGTGAGATTGTGATGATAAATCTGTTTTGTGAAGTCTTTACTATTTCGATCAAGTGTTATGCCACATAGGGTTTCATAAGATTGTCATGGTAAATTCTTAAATCTGTTTTGTACCCAATAAACTTATTCAGGTTGAGATAATAGTCGCGCCACCTTGCCTTCAAGTAGAGAATCTGAATTCGTTTATCGTCAGATAGTCAAACCTTGATCCGTTTCCTCATGCTCTGTTTTCCTGAGGAGATTGGATAGATTAAGTTTAGTTGTAGTTAGTGGATCTGCAAAATCAGAAAATACTCAGCTGCAACGTATAAGTTCTTTCAAGAAAGCCTTGTGCCTCTACAGCTGAAACAAAAATACAAGACATAGTTTAGCTTATTTCCCTTTGCAAGTATTTTTGTCAAAGCACAACGAGGGAGCTTCCCCTCCTAATTTGAAGAGCACTCATTGTGTAGTGTACATAGGCTGTTCATAACAACTTTTACTCCAGAGGTGTTAGTTGTTACGCCAACAGACACTAAAGCGGATGCAAGAATGTATGCGAAATTGTGAGGGGTGCAATTTTACGCTTATACATTTTGCCCCCACTTTAGCGGGCATATGAATCTATGCTAATATGCACGCTAAAGGAAATCTACTAAACATAAAGAACATTATATGTCAAAAGGATACTGTAGAGGAAGCAGACAACTCTTCGAACCATGGAAGCATGCCCCCAGGTTGAAGACATGCAAAACCAATGTGTTAGAAAAGAAAAACCTGCACCAGACAGCAAGGTTAGAACATAAAAAGCTAAAGGATTTGAGTCAGCAAAGTAAAGAGACCTTGATGTAAAAGATTGTCTCAGTACTATGCGTCGTCCCCAAATTAAAAACACTAAGACATAGAAGAATTCTAAGATGAAGAAAGGAAGGGCATATACACAGGATGAATAAGATGTAGATCTTCGATCTGATATATACACAAGAGAGAAGAGAGATAAAAATGAAATGAATGCATGAGTGATAAAAGCAATCCCCACTCAAGGAGGAAAACTCATATCACCAAAGATAGGTGATAAAATCAATCCCCACTCAAGGAGGAAAACATGTATCACCAAAGATAGGTGATAAAAGCAATCCCCGCTCAAGGAGGAAAACCCGTATCACCAAATAAAGATGTAAAGGAGCTCTACAAGTTCTTGGTCCTGTAGAGAGGTATCCCCCAAGATCTCTCGCATGGAGGAAACCTAGGAAAGCGGACTCCGCATAGTCAAAAAGCGGCCACGTAGGCAAATAAGCGGACAGTCAAGTAGACCGTCAATAGATTGGAAGGATTTCAAAGGGGTCCACTCAAGGGACGCGCTGTTTGAGAAGCGAGGTCTAGTCAGGCTGCCCCCAAGCTAAACGCCATAGCATTCACTTGAGAGAAAAGCTTTCAAAGAGGTTCATTGAGAACCCTTCAAAAGAAGATGGGGTCCACTCAAGGGATCCTTTAGTTGAAAGATATAGCAAAGAAGAGAGGGGGTCCTTTACGAGGGCCACACATCTCTAGAACAGGGTATCGCTGCCCCCAACATACAGGGGAGGAGAAACAAACTTAGCATGAAGGATAGAGGTAAACCTCGATATCACTTGTCATGCGAAGTAAAGGAAGGTGCATCAATCAAACGGGAGTTTGATGGCACCTGAATCACGAAGTATTTGTATTTTATCTTTCAAGGCCTTACACTCGCTAGTGGAATGATCAAGCACTGGATGGTATGCACAGAAAGAACATTTTCATTCATCATGTTTATGAAGTTTATTACGCGTAGGGGAAGAGTGATTAAGCAAGCTTTTAGAAGCCACAAAAAAATACGCTCTTGCTCAGATAAAGGACGAGGAGCAGGAAGTAACCCCTTCTCTTGTGGAGAAAAGTTTGACTTCTCACAAGAAGAAGGCACGAAGATAGAAGACAAAGGAGGATAAATAAATCCATGACAACAAGGTTGAGCGGACTTCATGTCACCATTCAACAATGGTTTTCGTTTAGATTGTTCATTCGGGCAACCAAGTCCCAAATTATGCTTATGGGGTTTAAATTCTATAGGGACTTGAATGCCTTGTTCATTACGCCCACAACCTTTACGCTCATAGCCTGTAATAACCCCGACCCCCTAGGCCAAGATTATTGCCGATATTTCCCAAGTTTAACAATGATATTTGTCAAAATATTCTTGCAAGCTCAATGTATTCAATGAGTATCAATCTAGTCTGAAATGATGAAACTCCTCAAGTATATCCATAGTAAAAGAAACAACTTTCCAAATTACCATAATTTCACATTCACTGCGGAATCAGATATTGGTTTGGCACAGATGTACATGAACAACTTGAAACTATTGTTGTTGCATAAAATATTGACTTGTGTAGGAGGCATAGGTTATCTCATAACAAGATTGAATATACAAATCATGTAGACCATTCAGACGACCTTTGCCAATTACAAGAATAGACATATACTGAATGTTTGAACTTTCCAGAATGACCCCTGCCTAGATATTTGTTGCTAACCCTTCTGGATATCAATGATTCCTTACTGGTTTTGTAAGGTTCGGCTTGCATTTGTATGGTATATTGGTATGATAAATTGGGTGTGATTAATACACAACATTAATAAAGATGGAAATAATTAACAAAACATGATCAAGACAGTGAAGTATAGCCAATACCAATATGCAATACAGAGCATAAATTCCAGTTGCACAAGACAATATAGACGCGCAGGAATTGCTAAGACGTTATAAGAATCTCTTGCAATATTTACTTCTGCAATACCACAGTATTCTCAACATTCGCAGTTTAATAACAATGGTTCCGTTAAATGTGAACATACCCGTGAATTTCCACAGCAAGATAGAACAACAAGGAACTGTTGCTGGAATATGCAAAGGCCAACTCTCGCCTCAGCATCCAGGATAGTCTTGGATATTTCTTTGCCCAATCGAGAATATAAATGCAGATGTCATTTGAAGCAAATCATGTATTCATGTTTGCTCAGATGTCCTCGGTTCGTATTAGAGTGCAGAAGATTACCCGCCATAGCCAAAAGAGACAACAATAACATCCACGTCTTCTGTACATTGTCTTCATTCCCCGACAGCCAATATAAATCTTCCGCAATGATGATATCATGTTGTAATGCTGATTGTTCACCGGTATAGAAGTCACAAGTCACAATGATTAATGATAACCTCGGAAGTGCTCCCACGGTATGTTACTCGACGAGATAGTAATCCCGGTATGTATAAATGCCCCCACAGTGATTATATTGAAATGCTCGATGAAACAGTCCCGATATCGGGACTTCTCTAGACGTCCTGTCATTGAAAGAGCCTGTCAATATAACCATACGCAAGTGCAGCCCAGCATCATCAGCGTCTGTATGTACAGGAAGGCTTGAAGCATTCATTCGGTCGTAATAACGGAATTTCCTCCACAAATACACTCGTCACCTCTACACCCGTTTCCTTCAGTGAATATCTTCGGTTGAATATAATATTTAATTCAGAACAAAGCTTTGATAATTAACTGTGAATATATATACCAAAATGGCCAATCCGGTTTTTCGTCCGAGAGTGACCCCGAAGTTTGAGAGTTTTCGTTCTTAGACACTTCAATTCAAAAACCAGACATAATTCAATTCTCATCCTCTCCTTCACGAGATCACTCCCCAGCTCAATTAAAGTCCGCCACCTTCAATTTTAGTAAATGAATTATTTTATCGACTTTATAAACTATAGTTTTTTTTATATTCATATTTTATAAAGCTAATTTATTAATTAATTAAATAATTAAAATGCCTTTATTAATAAATAAAGACAAATTAATTATTAAGCGAGCCTTAAAATTAAGGGGACATCACAGTCCTCCCTGCCCGAAGATTGCTTGTCCTCAAGCAATCGCATACCAATCCGTCGCTCTACTCAGATGTCCAAGCCATAAACCACAAGATATGAAGCACACATTAAGATCCAACTGCAATGATGTACCAACCATGACAATACCTGGATCCCAAACCAATCTCAGAAACACTGCTTTGCCAATCCGCTGCACTACTCTAATAATTACAACATTATTCCCAAAGTTGTGAAGCAACGCAAGATCCAGAAGAAACAATGCACCAATCATGTCAAGGCCAGGATCCCAAATTATCCTAGGTGCATAATCAATCATGTGGATCTGCCATGTGTTGTTATAAATCCAAACATCATATATCCAACTGAGCACCTCACTCCAGAAGAAGCCACAGATACCTCTAATGCCAGAGGATGAAAGAAGCTCATCACTATGTCTACCTCCATCATGGAAAGGATGATGCAAATCCCTCTGACTTCTCCAATCAACTGCTGAAAGAAAATGCCATTCAACAGGAGGAAAAATGATCATGCATGCCCCATACCTTGGAAATAGAATGGCTCCATATGCATTATAAGGAAGTAGTGAATCAATAACCTCTCCAAGAGTTTTTGCATACTCAAATAGATCTGATCCAGCAATACCACCATTCATGCATACTCCTTCATAAGGTGGTCTAAAGGACGTAAACTCTACCATGCGAGCCTCTAGAAAAGATAACTCCTCAAACTCACCATGAAAACTCAAAGGCTCAACCAAATCTGCCTTATGGAGATCATTAGGTGCATATGAAGACATGATATTAGTGGTTGGTCCACTAATTGTATGTTCAACTTTACAATCACATCCCACACCTGAAATCCACATATAATTTGCGTCATCAAGATCAAGAGCCTCCTCATCATCCAACTCAAAGAGTGGATTGTCTAAAGTCAAGTCAGCACTCAACTCAAAAAGAGGGTTGTCAACAATGGTTGAATATATATTATTAACGTTTTCATGACCATAAACAACAAACTCATGAGGATGGCAAAGTAAACTGCTGTTGTCCAAAATCAGCATTTGGGATTCCTCCATGCTTTCTTTGGAGTCACTAAACACCACCAAATCTCGATCTTCCTCCTGGTCTTTCCAAGTGAGAAGTGGTAGTGTCTCACCTAACTCATCATCAAGTGTTGTCATCAAGCTGCAAGATGTTTCCCCATGAAGCTCCTCAATTCTTCCATCAATTTGTTCACATTCTATGCAACTTTCATTGTCATTTTGCAACCTGGTAGAGGCTGCTATAGAAGATGCATTTTCTTTTAGTCTTTCCTCCTTTTGTGCTGCCCAATTGAGGTCTTCTAAATGACTATGAGTAGAATCAATCCTTGACAATGCCTGAACTATCTTGTCATCTGTCATCATCAAATGATCGTGCAAATCTTCCCACACCAAAGGCTTTTGTTCCCAGCCTTGTATGCCCACTTCTGATTTTCCAACATGTGTAGGAGTGGTGCCAATTTGAGAGTCAATGATCACGCTTGAAGATGTATCCAAATCAACCTCATGTTCTTCATCAATTGCTAATACAAAATCAGACTTTGAGCAATCTGAATACTCATCAAGTTCCATGTGTAGGAGTGGTGCCAATTTGAGAGTCAATGATCACACTTGAAGATGTATCCAAATCAACCTCATGTTCTTCATCAATTACTGATACAAAATCAGACTTTAAGCAATCTGAATACTCATCAAGTTCCTCATGGATGTCCTCACTGCAAGGTTCATGTGATGACACGGAACTGCTGGCCAAACTCAGGAAATCAGAATTGTGTTCATCAATAATCTCTCTATGGGCTGCCGTACCTTGCTTATTGCTTGAAGCTACAAACTCTTCACATCTTCCACCATAAATGATGGAACAGCGTTGTGGTCAACCAGAGGAGCACCAATAAAACCCATACCTTCATAGGATTTATCAATCGAAATCTCTATGTCACCCACCATAAAACTTTTGCATTCTTTAGTAGATGCCTCATGTGGTTCTTCTTGTAAGATTACACAAGATTCTATCCTTTTGCCTTCATGAACCGAATCTGCCTGTCTATCAAGTTCTTCACATCGATTTTTGCAAACCTCACTTGTAGCCATCATATCTACTTCCTTTCCTTGTTCCAAACCATCTTCATCAAATTGTTAACGTTCCATGTCTCTTGCATTGACATCTTGCTCTTGCAAAGTGGCTGCAACACACAACTGATGTCCTGCTTTGTGCATTGAGTAATGCGCCTCACTCAATTGAAGGCAAAGATCAACAATCTCCCTATCTTTGTCCTCCACCAATTTGACAGCGATGTTTTTATCCCTAAGTAATTGCAAGTAATCATCTTTTATGAATTCCAACGCTTCTTTGATAGAGTGCAAGTGTGTATGAGAAATACCAGTTATCTTACCTTTTCGCCTTTCCTCAATTTGGGCTGTCCTAATGAGGTCTTCAACATGCTTATGAGTATCATCCATCCTTGATAACACTTCACAATCTTTTCTTCCTTCACCATAAAATGATCTTCCAAGTTTTCTAGTTCCAGAGGCTTTTGTTCAAGGCTGCCATGAACTATCTTTTCTGATTTGTCTTCATGTGTAGAAGGTTTGTTAACTTTGGAATTTGCCCATTCACTTGAGGATGCATTACACTCTTCACTCAAGAATGACTGGATAGAGTTGTGGTCAAACAAGTGTTCATCATTACAATAATCTTTCCTTTTATCTTCATATACATCAGCTTGTTTCTCAAACTCTTCATGAAGATTTTTGCAAATCTCCATATACTCTCCTTGTGCAGATAGAACATGAGTTCCTTTACCTGTAGATGTGGATGAACCATCGGAGTACTTAGATTCCCTTGAAAACGAATCCACAAAACCCTGCAAATCACGGTTTATCTTGTGTCGTGTTTAACCAAACTCGAGATTTAGCTTTTCCTGTGATCGAGAAAGGTCTTTTAATATTTTCTCCACACTAACCTCTTTTCCCTCTGTTGGCATTGAAGATAGGAATGTAGGTAATAATCTTCCATTCTGAATTCTAACCATTGTTGCAGTCTGTAGTTAAGTACCCACAAGATGACAGGATAGTGGCTCTCATACCACTGTTAGGCCAAGATTATTGCCGATATTTCCCAAGTTTAACAATGATATTTGTCAAACTATTCTTGCAAGCTCAATGTATTCAATGAGTATCGATCTGGTCTGAAATGATGAAACTCCTCAAGTATACCAAAGTAAAAGAAACAACTTTCCCAATTACTATAATTTCACATTCACTGCGGAATCAGATATTGGTCTAGCACAGATGTACATGAACAACTTGAAATTATTGTTGTTGCATAAAATATTGACTTGTGTAGGAGGCATAGGTTATCTCATAACAGGATTGAATATGCAAATCATGCAGACCATTCAGACGACCTTTGCCAATTACAAGAATAGACATATACTGAATGTTTGAACTTTCTAGAATGACCCCTGCCTGGATATTTGTTGCTAACCCTTTTGGATATCAACGATTCCTTACTAGTTTTGTAAGGTTCGGCTTGCATTTGTATGGTATATTGGTATGATAAATTGGATGTGATTAATACGCAACATTAATAAAGATGGAAATAATTAACAAAACATGATCAAGACAGTGAAGTATAACCAATACCAATATGCAATATAGAGCATAAATTCTAGTCGCACAAGACAATATAGACGCACAGGAATTGCTAAGACGTTATAAGAATCTCTTGCAATATTTACTTCCGCAATACCACAGTATTCTCGACATTCGCAGTTTAATAACAATGGTACCGTTAAATGTGAACATACCCGTGAATTTCTGCAGCAAGATAGAACAACAGGGAACTGTTGCTGGAATATGCAAAGGCCAACTCTCGCCTCAGCATCCAGGATAGTCTTGGATATTTCTTCGCCCAATCGAGAATATAAATGCAAATGTGATTTGAAGCAGATCATGTATTCATGTTTGCTCAGATGTCCTCGGTCCGTATTAGAGTGCAGAAGATTACACCCACCATAGCCAAAAGAGACGACAATAACATCCACGTCTTTTGTACATTGTCTTCATTCCTCGACAGTCAATATAAATCTCCAGAAATGATGATATCATGCCGTAATGTTGATTGTTCACCGGTATAGAAGTCACAAGTCACAATGATTAATGATAACCCCGGAAGTGCTCCCACGGTATGTTACTCGACAAGATAGTAATTCCAGTATGCATAAATGCTCCCGCAATGATTATATTGAAATGCTCGATGAAACAAACAGTCTCGATATCGGGACTTCTCCAAACGTCTTGTCATTGAAAGAGCCCGTCAATATCACCATATGCAAGTATAGCCCAGCACTATGAAATTTGGATCATCAGCGTTTGTATGTACAAGAAGGCTTGAAGCATTCATTCCGTCATAATAACGGAATTTCCTCCACAAATACTCCCGTCACCTCTATACCCGTTTCCTTCAGTGAATATCTTCGGTTGAATATAATATTTAATTCAGAACAAAGCTTCAATAATTAATTGTGAATATATATAGCAAAATGGCCAATCCGGGTTTCCGTCCAAGAGTGACCCCGAAGTCTGAGAGTTTCCGTTCTCAGACACTTCAATTCAAAAACCAAACATAATTCAATTCTCATCCTCTCCTTCATGAGATCGCTCCCCACCTCAATTAAAGTCCGCCACCTTCAGTTTTATTAACTGAATTATTTTATCGGCTTTATAAACTATAGTTTTTTTTATATTCATATTTTATAAAGCTAATTTATTAATTAATTAAATAATTAAAATACCTTTTTTAATAAATAAAGACAAATTAAATATTTAATTAATTATTAAGCGAGCCATAAAATTAAGGGGACATCACATAGCCATATTTAGAAACGAGCTTAAAGTTGGGGCCATAACGTGTTTGCAGATCTTGAAAAGGAGGATCCTCATAAAGAGCATTGTCCCAACAACGGAGATCACACTCCTTTACGAGATCGCCATCATCCTTCTTTATAGGACTATCAACATTATCCTCTTTAGCAGAAGCGTAATCCTCTTCCTCAGACGGAGGATCAACACTAAGAACATTACAATTATTACTCACACTACCCCGCAATACATAAGGATAATCATCCTTGATAGCGAGTGTATATGATGTTATTGGAAGGTCTAAGTGGATCGGGTCGACTTTATATTCCTAAATGAAGGAATCTGTAAAGTCTAAAGAACACCAATCATCACCAAGACACGCATTCTTTTGAGAAGGAATAGACTTAGGATTTCTTGCTTTAGAAGGGTCTTCCTTAGGGACATTTATTTCGAGGGTATTCTTTGTAGTAGATACTGTTGGAGTAAACATCAACACATTGGAAGATACTGAAGGAATAAGAGTAGGCATAACCGAAGCCTGACCAGCAGCCGCCATCTCACATAAGCACATAGCCTCAGGGTCGGCCTTAACTGTGACTATTCGATTATTGCAAATGAACTTAATAGATTTATGGAAGGTAGACGAGACTGCACCTATAGCATGAATCCACCGTCTACCAAGAAGAAAGTTATAAGGTAACTTTTCTACCATAACATATACAAGGGTGGACATATACAAGGGTGGGTACGGTAACGGGTCCAAGCTGCAAAGGTAATACTATCGTACCTAGAGCTTGTCGCACAACATTATCGAACCCACGATAACAACAGAAGAAGTATTAAGAGAAGATGAATCAACATTAATCATAGGCAATAGATCAATACTACATACATTGAGCGTTGAACCAGTGTCAATGAGAGTACATCTAATACCAATTTTATTAAGGTTGACTATGATCATTAAAG
>VDFB02159156.1:0-21553 GCA_007258455.2 Sequoia sempervirens | reverse complement strand
TACATTACGCAAGTATAATTTATAAAATATTTGCTATCATCCTTACAATAGAATGGAAGGTATTGTGGTTGTCATATAAAGGGACGAGCCTTGGTGGGAGTCTAAGAAGTAGCTTGTGTCTTACAAGAACCTGGCCAATGATATAATCTTGATGACTATATCTAAGACTGTATGATTAATACACAAGTAATTTCCACCTTAATTTTTTTTAAATTAGAGTCTAATGATCAAACCTTTCAAAGCAGAACTTTCGGTGACTAGAGGTGCACTGGCTAAAGGACACGTTTCATCCTTCGGTGCATCTCCAAGTAAATACTTCTTTGCCAAGTACAATCAATACCGCATTTCTTGAAAATGCTCATCAAATCGCTGGAGGTAAGTTTTGTTACCAGTTTATTATTCTTTAGTTTTGAAATTTTTAGATTACAAGATGCCTTCATTACTGTTAAGGGATAATGGCTTAGTGTAAATCTAATCAACATTTAAAAGGTTTTGTGTGGTTGTTGTGTATGCTGTATCTTGTGTTTTTTTTTTTTTTTTAATTTCTGAAAGAATATGCAAGGTAGACTTTATAAAATGCATTACGCAGGCAGACTTTATAAAATATTGGCTATCAGCCTTATTATACAATGGAATGTATTGTGAGCCTTGATGTGAGTCTAAGAAGTAACCTGTGTCTTAAAAGAATCTAGTCAATGATATAATCTCGATGACTATTATTTAGGGTGGTTTAACTTTATTTATTTTTTGTCTTTAAGAAACCTGACAATATGAATCTGATAAGTAGGAGGAATTCTCTGCAGTCTGTCAAGTCTTATATTAATATCAAGATTCAATTTTATAGTCTACGAATCAAACTCATTGACCCATATTTCATGAGTAGTAGGTGGAATGGACCTATTTTTTATGGGAATGAATGGTGCACTTAGCATTCATTGCATCTAGGTGATACACATGGGTGAAGTATTGGAACTTCCCAGAAGGTCATCCATTTAAATACTACTTCGACTCAAGTATACTTAATCACCTATATGCAATGAATGCTAAATGAACTATTCCTTAATGAAGATGATTTCGATAATTTGTGATATTCCATAATCTTCCATGTTAAAAACAAAACTGAAGGAATAAGATGGGCTTTACATCTACACAATATTCAAAATGTCTGTTGATGAGGAATTTTGTTCATTTATGCATCTGTTATGATTTCTACATATCACGATGAATTGAAAAATACACCTTAGGTATGACAAATCTCTGAAGGGGTTGTTGTTGATAGCATCTTAAATATGTTCAGAACTGTAATGATATGAGGCCCAGTGAGAGTTTACACAGTAATTTTTACTTCAAAAAACTAATGATACATGAACCTATTTAGGTTTTTTCTTGTTTTTTTTGGAAGTGTGCACTTGAACTCTATATGAACCTCAGATCCATATAAGTTTGATAGGAATCTATAAAAATAGCCACATACTGCTCGATGCTATCCAACAATTTGAGTTCATTTTAGCTCATTTCAATTTCTCCTATAGAATTAACGCTCTATCAATTTCTTCCGCCTTTGTAAATAAGTGCATCCTTATAATTTGATGCTTTTCTTGATTTTACAGAACTCCTTAATACTATTTTTGAGGTATATTTTGATATTTCACTTGAGGTACACCTTGGTGTTGAAAAATTTCTTGATATTGCGGATATTGGAAGTGTTGTTGTTGTGGATATTGAGGTGTTTGTGGAATAATGTCCATTGGTTGTGGATATGTAATGTTCTGACGTTGCGCATGACATTGGTGATATGTTAGATTTTGATTTCATTTAATTTCCTCAAGATCTCTCTCAATTTTATCTAGGGAAATTTGAAGTTTTGGATTCATTTCTTGATGGTAATTTTGAAATCCCTGATGTTGTTGCCCTATTTGATGTTGTGACCCTTGATAAGAGTAATTTGGGAAATAGATCAACATGTTTTGGGGTTGTTTTGATACTCAATACCCTATCATAAGGTCACTCGGTTTATATTTCCAATAGGGTCATACCTATGGCCATGCGAGAGGTAGTAATATGGGTCTTTTGACTGCTATGTTTGCTTTTTCTTCCTCTTCATTTAAGATGATTGATGTGGTGAGAAACTAACGGGGTGTTTCATTTTGCTTAAATATAAAGTTTCTCAAACTTCTTATGATGTCAGTTTGTGCACCTTCAATGTGTGTGAGACTAGGTTGAATAATTGGTGCTACAAGGCTTGGTTGTTGAACTAGAGTTTTTGGTAGCCAAATGGTCATAAAGTGTAAATGGTAACAAAGAGGCAGCTGATATGAAATATAACCTGTTATGTTTTGGTTTTTAAATTAAATTGGCAAGCCGCCCAATCTGATAACAATATTCCTGCAGGTGCCTTTGTTGTATACTTGGAGCCATGGCATGCTGTTGTCTTTGACTCTCTTGATTTGAGAAAGAACCATGTGAAGGTAATTTTACTTTTGTTTGCGAGATTAAGTAATTGACAGTAATTAGGAAAAACTTGTTAAAATTGTTGTTTGACATTTTAGGGTCTCACGAAATCAATTTGGGCCTTCTTACAGGAAGAGAGCAGAGCTATTGTTTTTTGTTCTATGAGCTCTGGGTTGCAGATCTCTTTATGAAGAGGGTCCAAGACAATGCTACCTGGTCATTGTTTTGTCCAAATGAATCTCCTGGACTAGCAAATTGCTGGGGTGAAGAGTTTGAAAACTGTACCTGACATATGAGTAGCAAGTAAAGCCTTTGTTTCCCTCTACTTAATTTATTTGTTTCGGTGAATCTGTTCTTGGAATGCATTGTGGCTCAAAGATTGGATAATTGGATCAGGGAAAGGCAAAGAAAGTCGTGCAAGCCCACAAGCTGTGGTTTGCAATTCTGGAAGCTCAGATAGAAATAGAAAACACTTACCTTCTATTCAAGGTAAGTTAATATTTTCTTGAGGAATTTAGCTAATTTTTAAATTGCATTTTCATTGTTTGTTTGAAGAACTAATCCTATTTTGGGCTTCAGGATCACTGCAATAGAAAGAGAAATCAACAGAATCTTGGAGCAAAAAAGTCCTCAAACCTTTGCACTGATATTATCAAGTACACTAGCCCAACAGAAACTACAGTCTGTAATTTGGCATTGCTTGCTCTACCAAGTTTTGTAAGAGAAAAGGTGAGTTGAATGATAATAGCTTCTTCTCACTGCATTGAATATTTCACAATGGGACTTCTAACTAATTTGGGAGCCATTTCTTGCGTGGGGTTCCAGCTGAATCTCATCCATCTAAGCTTGTTGGCAGCGGGGGTTCTTATAACCTTTACTTTGATTTTGATAAGCTAGGAGAGGTCAATTTCTTATTTCCATTTTGTAATGTATTATTTTTTCCTTGCTGTATGGTTGTGTTGAACTTGTCTCTGTAGTTTTGGTTAATTTATTTTTAATCTTTGCAATAATGTAACAAGTCACAACCATAGTTACTGCGAACCTAAACAAAATCATTGATGTGAATTACTATCCTATGGAAACTACCAAACGATCTAACATGCGCCACAGGCCAATAGGCATTGGAGTTCAGGGTCTTGTTGATACATTATCTTGCTTG
This sequence comes from Sequoia sempervirens, assembly GCA_007258455.2. Taxonomy (NCBI): domain Eukaryota; kingdom Viridiplantae; phylum Streptophyta; class Pinopsida; order Cupressales; family Cupressaceae; genus Sequoia; species Sequoia sempervirens. The sequence goes on along the minus strand of VDFB02159156.1, from coordinate 17,943 downwards.
ACATGCTAATTGATTCTCAAGAAGTGGGTGGTCAAACAACAATGAATTGGTTATTTCACGATTTTGGTTTCTCTTCATTGATGTTGCCAAGCCTTCCATATGGAAATGTAGAGGAAATGAAGCTTTAATATGAAAGAGCCAACAAAATTTTGTCCAACTATTAACTATGGTATACTCTGAAATAATACTTTGGAGCTAACCCCAGTTGTATTTTCAGGCCCTTCATCCTTAGGAACCACAGTGTCAGCAAGGAGCGATGAATAATTCTGTGTTTTTGAGTTACCAGTCTGTTCACAAGGTTTGGATGACTCTCCACCCACGCACTAATTTTCACCATAGTCCATTGTTTGTACCATTCATTAACACCACTCTTCAATGCCACAAACCTATCTTCATCAGCGAAAGTGAAATTAACTCCTTTGCACAGACCATTGAACAGGTCACTCGCTTCCTCATCAGTTCCAATGGAGCTCTAAATTATTCCCTTCTTCTTGAGCAAAGCCACGTCCTCCACAGTCTCCATCAAACTATTCATCAGAAATACATACTCTAAAATAACGGTGAATTCTTTTTCTTGGCAGATGTCCACATCCATGAGGTTCCTGAAGATCAATTCTGTAGCATCAGAAAGCCATATCACAGGGAGAAACAGAGTATTTTTCTATTCGTCGAAACGGAGGTCCTTTGCTGAGGGAACTCCCTTGTACGACTTAAACATCATTCCCCTCTTGTATAACTCTGTAGCGGAAGCCACGAGGTATTGATACTTAGACTCTTTCTTCAGTTTATGAGCTGTTGTATGACAATGAAGACCACGAAGATAACGATGGTGTCTGCCCTCTGGTACTGTAATATGAATATCCCCTGCCTTTTCTCCTTCACCGGTAATCTTCGACTCCTGCAGAATGAAATCATGGAAAAATCCCAAAATGTGGTTGTATTGCTTCAGATTTTTATAACTTGGGTTCTTCCTTCAAGTTTTTCTCGCGTTCATAATGCTTTGTTGGCGATTCCCCTCTTTTTTGCTGCAAGAAAGGGTGAGCCAAGGCAACTATACTATCACGAATTATTCTGAGTAGCTCTATCCTTGCCTTTTCTTCTGTGCAATTGTACTTCATTTGTAATAGCCCAAGGAGGAGGACTATGGGAACCTAATTTTCAAGCAATAGTAGATCAGTTAGGATATCTAATTGACAAGAACGGACCTGGTTTCTATTAAAAATAGGATCCAGGTTCCTTTGTGATTCATCACTGAGAAGCTTCAGAGTCTCTAGAATGAAGCATCCGTTCAGAGTGAAGAGCCACGCAATGATTTCTTCCTTACAGTCTGATTTTACTTCGTAGCTTGCATCCTATCATCAACTGACTTTTGCTATAAATAGTTAGTCCTAAGAAAAGCAATTTTCATTTTTCTTGCAGTTTTTTTCCATCCCTTTCAATATACTGCCAGATTATATCCAGCTATCGGCGTAACCATTGCACCTTGCTGAGGTGCAAGCGCTAGTATTGTAGAGAGGAAATGTAAATATTCATGGGGTTTAACTTATGGGTAAGAATATTATTATTAGGTAGAAAAAAAAAAAATTAAGGTGAAAATAAAATAAAAATCAATATTAAAATAACCCATGTTAATATTGGTATTAAGAAATATTGGATTTAAGTAAAACAATAGTATTAATATAAAACGAAAATGGTAGTAGTGAATTAGTAAATTAGTTATATTAAAAGAATAGTGGGATGCAATGAATGCCAACATTATTTTAGTAATATTATTTTTCTAAATAAATAACATTAGTGTTAGTTGATTAAATAGCAATAAAATTTGTATTGAAATTGGCAAATAAATATTATTGTTATTATTTGGGTTAAAAATTAAAGATAAGGTATTAATGTTAGATTGAGATTTGAAAATAATAATATTATGTTGGCTAAATACTAATCCTACTATTAGCTTATCATTTTAATATTAAGAATGACATCCCTAATGTATTTGATTAAATATTAGTATTACCATTATTCAATTATTGTTAAAGGATAAAGTCATCATGATCCTTGGAGAGGTGTTATAACACATAAATTTATTTTGTGAACTTTTAGCAAAAAAAACTAAATAATAAGGCTGCCTGATGCATATAGTTTATACACCATATCTATGCATGGTTATCATTCATTAAAGGTTTATACGTTTGTAGTTTAGAAAAGAAATAAAATAAAATGGTTGTGTTGTGTCCAAGGTGTAAAATCTTGAACATGACAGTTAGATTCCCAATAAAAAAAGAGTTTGATAAACTTATACCTTGAATATTATTATAATAGAAAATCTATTTTAAATCCAAATCTATTTTCCTTGATCTGTTATTTTGTATCTTGATACCTAGAAACTTTCATCATAGAACAAATCGTTTTCATTTTTTTTCTATTAAAGATAAACCTATAAGATAATCTCTCCTATACTTTCAGTTCTTCAACCTACCTTTGCATAGACTTTTACCTTGTGCTTTGTTGACTAAACTCATGACTTCAAGGAACCATACCTATCATGAGATATCATTTTTCATACATCCATACTAGCATAATTTCAACTTACAGTATCTAACAAAAATTAACCTTCCATTATTCTTTAATGGATGTTTATGGCTTGATTCAGAATATTCATTTGAAACCACCATAACGAATAATGGTAGAGGTTGTGCTGTTCATAATTTTTTTCACATTTCGAAAACCTTTTCATGGTAATTCAATGTGCACATGGGAAGAAATATTAGAACTCAAGTTCGAAAGAATCAACTTTTCAGATGAAGGATAAACTAGAAGTCAATTTGAGGTCTCTTAACTGTACCATGGAAGGATTGAAATTTAATCTTACAATTTCATGGGTTGAGTAATATTCGTGACAGTAGATCGATTTAATCATGCCCAGTAATCGCTGGCTCTCTTTAACATGCTGATTGTGTATGTGAAAATCAATACTTTGGGCTTCCATATATTTTTGTTTTTGAGTTTTTACATCCGATTGTGTAAATCATTTTATTTTCATAACAGATCATAAAATGTGATCGAAAAAAAAACATTTGATAGAAAAATATATACATGATGAATCAAAGAAATTGCATGATTTGCCATGCGTTCCAGAGGATGGTGTAGTTGTGTAAGTCAGCTGTGGGATCGAATCATAAACAAAATTGCTGCTCCCTACCCTCTTTACCTCGACCGAAGATGTTAGTGTGCAAGATATGGGGTTGGCCCAAAGTATTTCCCAGAAATTCCATATCTATCTCGTCATGCATGTCACCCTCAGAGCTAAGTTGCATACGCACGCAAGGAGATTCATTAGGATATATCAAGTTTAGGTCCCGCAGAAGATAATGGATCGCGGATCTGCTGAAGGTAAACGAACTGGGTCGTTCTGATTTTATAAAACGAAATGGGCTGCTCGCGTTTTATTAAAAATCTAATTTTTTCCATTCGATATGATGTTGTTTACTGTCGTAGAATAATTATATTTTTTCGCTTTCTTCAGATTCCAGGCTTATCAGATCTGCTAGCGTTGTGGACAGCGCAAGCGTTAGAAGCTTTTGCAGTAGGTGAAAGCCAACTGAAGATCATAAGCGTATATTGAACTTCCATTTTCATGAGCCGAACAAGAAATCCATCGGTTGACTAAATAAAGCAGATTACTGCTGAGCTGGTGCGTTATGGCAGGGCGGAAGGCAAGGACGTGTTCTACTGGTTTCAGAATGCCACTGCAAGAGAGAAACGGAAGAAGGAACAACCGCAAACATGTAAGTAGTACTGATTACAAGGGCAGGTAGATTCGTATGAGTTTGTTATTCACATTGTTTTTTTTGACTAACCTGCCTTCTAATCAATACTACTTCATGTTTGTGGTTGTTCCTTCTTCCGTTTCTGTTGCAGTGGCATTCTGAAACCGGTAGAAAACGTTCTGGCCTTCCGCCCTGCCATTACGCTGCAGCTCAGCAGTAATCTGCTTTATTTGGTCCAAGGAAGGATTTCTAATGCTTGCGCTCTCCACAACACTAGTAGATCTGATAATGAAATGCCCGGAATTTGAAGGAAACAAAATAATAGAACTATTCTACGACAATGAACATCATATCCGCGTGAAAAACTAGATTTTTTAATAAAACGTGAACAACCCAATTCTGATTTATAAAATCAGAACGGCCCGGTTCATTTACCTCAAGCCGACCTGCGATCCATTATCTTCTGCTTGCCCTAAACTTGAAATATCCTTAGAACTGCACCCAAGGACGCTTCACTCACACAGAATGTGGTTACTTGCCCGCCGAATCTCCGGCAACAAGCTTCATAAGCATACTGAAGCTCCCAGACAAGAATTCCTCCCTTGATTGGATTAATGATCCTAAAACAAAAGGAAACATCAGTTTATTTTGTTTCATATAAGTTTACTAAACCCATCTCAGAGTATCTGATAACCATCCTTTGAACCTAATCAATCTATGCAGTGGACCGAAGCACATTGGATAAAACATCAGTCTATAATCATTCGTGGGTACTTGGAAATGAATGCAAATGTCAAGAGGATTAAATAAAATTTACCCGAGGAGGCCTGATTGAGAGAAAGCTCCAAGTCCTGACCATCACCGAATATGCTGACATTAACGGCGCCCCACACCACATCTATGTCATCATAGAAATTTGCATAAACCCTGTGGTCACTGAATATGCTGACATTAACGGCGCCCCACATCACATCTATGTCATCATAGAAATTTGCATAAACTCTGTGGTAGAAATAGATATGAGCAGGAACAGCAGAATACAATGAAGAAGGCCGAAAGCACCCATGGCTGGGCCAACAGGATTACTGCCTAGATGAAATGTCCTTTCTCTTCGTATTCCTTAAGATCATGGGACAAAAGGACAGTTAGAGAATGACAAGAATGTGAGAAGGAATGGCCAAAGCAAAAGAATTTAAAGATCTTTAGAACCGCATAATCAGCCAGCTGTTTCGCCAGTCAGTATTGGAACTTAGCGAAGATGGGTGAGAGGGATGCAGAAAGCCAAGGTGACAACAAAAATAAGCGGAGAGTAGATGCTTTCCAAATTCCCATTTTTTTTGGGTATCAAAGCATTTTCTCTGGAAGAGAAACTGAATGCATCGCCAATCTGGTGAACAGGGACACAATAAATTCCAACGCAGACGCTTCATATCCTCTCCAACCACCTGTCTACAGCACCGTCTAGTATAGAAGATAAAATTTTTACCAATGACATCCATTCTGTTATATTGAAATTTACAGAATTAATGCAAGTGATATCCGCTGGATTACAATTTACAAGACAATTGTTAGTGCTGTTTTCTTTTTCATGCTCCGGAAACAAGGGATTCTTTGGCTGTCTCTAATATTGAAGACCTTGATTTGATTGTCTCTAATGTTGAAAACATAAAAAAAGAAAATGAATGGTATACATACTAGCATATATATATATTATTTTAATAATATATATATAAAATACGTCGAGAGATATTCTTCTGGAGGCGTCTCTTCAATTTTTATAATAAAAAATTGATTAAAAAATAGGCACCTCGAGAAAGATATCTCTCAGCGTATTTTATATGCATTATTAAAATAATATATATATATATATATATATATATATATATATATGCTAGTAGTAGGGGCGACGCAACATGTAATATCTTAAATAATTTTTTTTTTAATTTTTTATATATTTTATTATAAAATTATTATAATAATTAATATGTCATAATATGATAGTTAATATGATTAGGGTAGGCTAGAATTAGGGTTAGGATTAGGTCGTATTTTAGTTCATACGAAATAGGGATTAGGCTCTAGGTTAGGGCTACCTAATAGGGTTAGGACAATGCATTAGGGTTAGTGCTAGGCTAGGGAATGGATTGGGGTTAGTTAGGCTAGATTAGTAGCTCAGGTTTAATCTAGGCTAGGGTCAGGATTGGGGTTAGGGCTACACTATACCAGGGTTAGTGGCTATTAGATTAGGCTAAAATGGTTAATAGGTTTAGGGCTAGGATTAGTTAGGCTTATTAATTTTGGTTTAGGTTAGCTAGGGCTTAACTAGGCTAGGATCAAGGACAGGATTAGATTAGGACTGAGTTTAGGTTGGTGATTATGACTAGGCCAAGGATTAGGGCTAGGGCTAGACTAGGTTGTATTTAGGGTTAGACGAGGGCATGGTGGGCTAGGACTAGGCTAGGTATAAAGGTGGGTTAGGACAGTAATTGAGGCCCAGGCCAGCATTAGCATTAGGCTTGTATACATAACAGCTAGGCCAGCTAGATTACACACAGGGTTAGGCTGTGCTAGGCTAGGCCAGACTGAGGCCACACTGGGGACTAGGGGTTAGGCTAGGTTAGATTTAGGAAGCTAGGGCCTTGGTCTATGTTGTGATCAGAATTAGGTTTAGGGTGAGGATTATGATTAGGGTTAGGGTTAGGTTTAGGGTTAGGGCTAAGATTAGGGCTAGGATTAGGATTAGGGTTAGGGTTATGATTGGGGTTAGGGTTAGGATTAGGGTTAGGTTTATTTATTATTCTATCATTTCTTTGACTCTCTATATCTCAACCCCTATATCTTTCCCAAGTTGTATCTATCTCTTCATCTCTCCTTTATATCGCTATCTGTTCCTCTTTCTATCTCTATCTCTCCTTCTCCCCCCTTCCTCCCTATCACTCCTTTCTATATTAAACCCTAATTAAACCCTAACCCTAATGCTAATTAATCCTCAACACTAACACTAACTCCGGCGCCCACCCTAATCTTAACTTAGAACACCTAACCCTAAGCCTATTCATAATAAAATCCAATCCTAATTTTATCCCTAATTGAACACAAACCCTAATCCCAACTATAACTCTAAGATTTATCTCTGAACACTAACCCTAACCTAATTGAAATTCAACCATAATTGAACCTGAACCCTAATCCTAACTAGACTCTAACCCTAATTGAATAAAAACCATAACCAAAGCTGTAATTGTAACCTTGATTCAACCCTCATCACCCTAGCCTTAACTCCAAGCTTTATCTTAGAATTTTAATTGAGCCCTAACCATAATTAAATCCTAACCAATATGATAAAGTTAAGTGAATTTAATTTTCAACTTAAATCAATTTTAATAATACTAAATATACAAATAATAATAAATCTATATAAATTATTTATTAATTATATGATAAAGCTAAGTGTGAATTTAATTTTCAATTACATTATTTTTTAAAGATAGATATTCTAGTTTTTAATATATTAATTTTAAAAACGATTTCGTAACAATAAAATTATTAATTTTCTTTGTATTTAATTTTGCTATTTTAAATTGATTTTAGATATGTAGTTATTATGATTTTGGTTTTATTTTACATTAAATTATATATTTTAATAGGTATGTTTGTTTACAATAAAATCTTTAATAGATCCTTTCATTTATAATATTTCTACATACACACACCTATATAAATTTTGAATAAAATAGAATACGAATGATTCTTCCTTTTTTGAAATGCTTTTATTTTTTAAAAAAGAATTCAATATTTTTTATGTTTTAAATAGATTAATTTAGAAACATTTTTATATGAATAGAAAATTTAGGATATTACCTTTTTATTTAATATTATAATATTTTAGTTTATATAAATTAATTTAGAATTTGAAAAATAACAATTTTTTTCATTGTTTCATAATTTTGTTTTAGAAAAATCATTTTCCAATTACATCAAAGAATATTTTTTCTTTTTTCAAGATTTTCAATATTTTATAATTTTAAGTATATTAATTTAGAAGCTTAAGTAAATTTAGAAAATTTCTTTTATACTTAATTTTCTAACTTGATTTTCTAAATTTTACAAACTTCCTTTTTATATGTAATAATTTCGAATGTAATTTTTAATTTTAAGCATATTAATTTAGAAACTTACTTTTATATGAAATAAAAAATTTAGAATATTTCTTTTGGAGAGTGTGTTTGAATGTGATGAATTATAAACTTCTCGATATATAATTCAAAGATAATAATATTTTATTTATATTTTCATTTATAATATTTTAACTTATATATAAACTTAAAAAAAATCAATTTATATTACAATTTGATAATTTCATTTTCAATTCCTAATACTGCATGATCATTTTTAAAGAGATACATGTTTTTATTAAATAATACTATATCTTATTTTGATAATTAAATCTAAACCTTTTTGAAAGTAATATTATTCAACACAATATGCAGTTGTGCAATCCATGAAACCTATTCAATATTACATAGTTCAATATCTTCTTTGGTCTACAAAGTTTAAATAAATTAAGCAATATAAAGGGCTATTCTAGCATACAATTTTCTTATAACTTGTACATCGTTTCATCCATTCCAAGAATATTGAATGGAATGAATTTCATGACCCTTAGTCAAGCATGTTAAAAGGTGACCAAACTATGCAATGAACATTATAACTGCATAGCCGAAAGTATATGGTTTTCAAAAAAATATATTAAAGAGCTTTGTTGGAAATCATCTGAGAGATTCAAATTTATTAGGGATTGGGGATTCACCACGCTGCTCATATGATCATAACTACAATATTTTAGACAAAAAATTACACAAAAAGCAATTAATGGCTTCAAGTACATATTGAATCAAGACAATACTGAGTGACAAAATTTTAAAAAGATGAACATGGATTAGTTCCTTGTATTAGTTTCTCAAATCTTCCATGTGACATTTGATAGGCTCCACCGCCTTTTCATTTATTTTTTTAGGCCTTATGTTTGTTTTAATATTTAAGTCTTAGTGACTTTGCAGCCATTGAAATTCATTACAATTGAAAACTTTCCGTTGTCTCTCCTTATCCAATGAAAATATTCTTTATGGCTTATCTTTTAAGAGAAAATTAGAAACAGAAAAAAAATACAAACATCACATGGGAGTCCTAAGTTAGTTAAGTTTAAAACTAAACTTTAGGAGAGATTCGTGGGAGTAGAAAAGGTAAAAAAAAATGGTCCCTTAAGTTTATCTTCAAGTAAACTAATTCTTCTCCCTAAAAAGGGGGATATAGTTAAATAAACAAAAGAAGAAAACTCAGATTCTATAATAAATATAAAAAGGGCTCCACCAAATTATTAGTAATTCCATTAATTAAATTAGCAAACTATCAACATGATTAGTGGAGTAATAAGGTGCTAGTATTTATTATTAATTAATTAGCCATCAATTTCTTATTTTATTTAGTAGGGTATAACTAAAAGAGTAATTATAAGAATGGTGGTTAAATTACTAATGGATTCATTAAGTATTTTAGTAAATATTATTTCTTTTAGTTTAGTTATTAATGATGATTCTATTAATCATTTAATATATATATATATAGTAAAAAAAAATGATAGTGGGTTTTTCCCTCTTGCAAAATTGGGCAAAATCACTTGTAAGGTCTTAATAGTTTTTTTTTAGCCCAATATTGGTATTAATATCTTGGGATATTAATAATTAGCCGATAGGCTATTATAGGAGAGAATTCAACCGGAAAAGTCTCATGTCTGATGCCGGCAGAGACTATTCCGATTGGATTCTCACCTGAGACATCCCATCGGCCGATCAGGAAGCTTGGTGAGATCCGACAGTAGAATTTATTAGCCGATAGGGTAGGGAAATCCCATCGAAATTGTTTTAAGTGGTTCTCGAGGCAATTAGATCCTAAATGATTCAGTCGGCAACGAAGATCACATCTAAAGCATAGTTTTCACTGATGTCATTAAGGCCTGCGTATCAAACACTCTCAACCCCTCTTCTGACAGTAGGGAAGACCTCCATGCTAGGCTGCAGATCTTCTGAGAAAGCATTAAAAACAAAGGATGGTCGCCCATCCCCATTATGAAGTTGGTGAGATCGGACAGCAGCATTGATTATTCGCTCTTTAAGCAGGGTGGCTTACACGGGAAGAAAAGAACTTTCTTAGACACCTACCTAGGAAAGAAGCTCTGGAACAGGGTATTGGCATCCATCAAATTGTCAAGGACGTCTGTTCTATTGTCCTGCAAAATGAACAGTAGACTTTCTCAGATGGTATTTTTTTTGAGTGAGAAAGAAAACCTGAGGGGTAAGGTAGAGACGCCTTCATCCTCCTTATGCTCATCCACTGTCATCTCTCACATCGTGTTTAGAATTTATACTCTTTGTTCACACAATTTTTGCTCTGCATACTATTTGATGACACAGAGGTGGTTTACACATGCTTCTCCAACTCTCTTTAATGTTGGATCCCCAAGGCCCCAGGTATGTGCCTCCTGTGCCTACGATTTTTGTACATTTTCTATTTTGAATTGGTATTTTGAAATGCTTCTAGCAGTAGCACATTGTAACTTCTTTTGAATTAGTTGTTATGAAATAGGGTTTACCTGAATGTTTTATGCATCAAACGGCTTGAGTTGTTTTTGATTGCAACTAAGATCTTTGGAACTTTGAATTGATCCTTGTTTGAAATAACAATTATTTTTGGGAAACATTTTTGCTTGACATACCTAATTTTGGGAAACATTCTAGACATTCAAGGTTGAACTTGAAGCATTATGGTTTAATTTATACTGTTTAAAGAGGCGAGTCCCTTTTCTTTTCCACCCTTCTGTTATGTTATAGTGGTTCACTTAATGTTTTGGCTTTGGGCAGTCGAGTAGCTGCTTCCTTCTCTGCTCGATACCCTCAAGGAATGTCTTGTAAGTAGCAAATTGACTGGGGGTATTGGAGTTTCTGTTCATAACATTCATGCAACAAATAGCTTCATTAGGGGAACAAATGGCACATCAAATGGTATTGTTCCGATGCTGCGTGTGTTTAATGATATTGCTCGCTATGTAGACCAGGGAGGAGGCAAGAGAAAGGGTAATGCTTGTAGTTCTTTTTTACATGGTAGTGCTAATTTTACAAACTCCTTGATATTATTTTTGAGGTATATTTTGACTGTTCTCGTAGTCTCCATCATCAAAGCTTTGAGCATAGCTTAAGGAATCATAACCAAATCTTTGTACTTCCATTGGCTAAATCATTCTCCTTACTTCTGCTCTAATCTTTCAAAAAAGATGCCTCCAACTAATTCTGCAACACCCCACCAATGCTTCATCATCCTCCATCATAAGACCTCTAGACAAACTAGCCTTATTTGCAATAATCCACTCCCTTCCCCATTGCCAAAACTTTCTATGCATGACCAATGCGCTCTTCTTTGTATATATAGATTCTCCACATCAGATTCATCATTGATATGATGATATTCATCTGCCCTGAGACAATATCCCATGATCCAAGTGCTCCTCTTTACTTGCCTACACTTTAGCATACTGCTTCTCCTATATTTCTCTATGCTTTTGAAGACCCAGATTCATTTTGTAGACATGATGCCACACACAGACCATTCATAAATGCTCTTGCCATCCAATGCTCTGATTAATGCTTGCGCCAAAGAATTATTGTGCCAGACAGACACTCAACCAGGAGAGAGGAAAGATGACATGTCCCTACAAAATAGTCAGAGGAATCTTAAAGAGTACTTTTTCACATGTTTCTCAACAGTCTTCAATAGAAATTTGGATCAACATCACTAGAAGTAAACATGCTACCAACAACTACATTAATAATATGTAGGTAGACTTTATAAAATACATTACGCAGGTATAATTTATAAAATATTGGCTATCAGCCTTACAATAGAATGGAAGGTATTGTGGTTGTCATATAAAGGGACGAGCCTTGGTGGGAGTCTAAGAAGTAGCTTGTGTCTTACATGAACTTGGCCAATGATATAATCTTGATGACTATATCTAAGACTGTATGATTAATACACAAGTAATTTCCACCTTAATTTTTTTTAAATGAGAGTCTAATGATCAAACCTTTCAAAGCAGAACTTTCGGTGACTAGAGGTGCACTGGCTAAAGGACACGTTTCATCCTTCTGTGCATCTCCAAGTAAATACTTCTTTGCCAACTACAATCAATACCGCATTTCTTGAAAATGCTCATCAACTCGCTGTAGGTAAGTTTTGTTACCAGTTTATTATTCTTTAGTTTTGAAATTTTTAGATTACAAGATGCCTTCATTACTGTTAAGGGATAATGGCTTAGTGTAAATCTAATCAACATTTAAAAGGTTTTGTGTGGTTGTTGTGTATGCTGTATCTTGTGTTTTTTTTGCATTTCAAATTTCTGAAAGAATATGCAAGGTAGACTTTATAAAATGCATTACGCAGGCAGACTTTATAAAATATTGGCTATCAGCCTTATTATACAATGGAATGTATTGTGAGCCTTGATGTGAGTCTAAGAAGTAACCTGTGTCTTAAAAGAATCTGGTCAATGATATAATCTCGATGACTATTATTTAGGGTGGTTTAACTTTATTTATTTTTTGTCTTTAAGAAACCTGACAATATGAATCTGATAAGTAGGAGGAATTCTCTGCAGTCTGTCAAGTCTTATATTAATATCAAGATTCAATTTTATAGTCTACGAATCAAACTCATTGACCCATATTTCATGAGTAGTAGGTGGAATGGACCTATTTTTTATGGGAATGAATGGTGCACTTAGCATTCACTGCATCTAGGTGATACACATGGGTGAAGTATTGGAACTTCCCAGAAGGTCATCCATTTAAATACTACTTCAACTCAAGTATACTTAATCACCTATATGCAATGAATGCTAAATGAACTATTCCTTAATGAAGATGATTTCGATAATTTGTGATATTCCATAATCTTCCATGTTAAAAACAAAACTGAAGGAATAAGATGGGCTTTACATCTACACAATATTCAAAATGTCGGTTGATGAGGAATTTTGTTCATTTATGCATCTGTTATGATTTCTACATATCACGATGAATTGAAAAATACACCTTAGGTATGACAAATCTCTGAAGGGGTTGTTGTTGATAGCAACTTAAATATCTTCAGAACTATAATGATATGAGGCCCAGTGAGAGTTTACAAAGTAATTTTTACTTCAAAAAACTAATGATACATGAACCTATTTAGGTTTTTTCTTTTTTTTTTTGGAAGTGTGCACTTGAACTCTATATGAACCTCAGATCCATATAATTTTGATAGGAATCTATAAAAATAGCCACATACTGCTCAATGCTATCCAATAATTTTAGTTCATTTTAGCTCATTTCAATTTCTCCTATAGAATTAACGCTCTATCAATTTCTTCCGCCTTTGTAAATTTGTGCATCCTTATAATTTGATGCTTATCTTGATTTTATAGAACTCCTTAATACTATTTTTAGGTATATTTTGATATTTCACTTGAGGTACACCTTGGTGTTGAAAAATTTCTTGATATTGCGGATATTGGAAGTGTTGTTGTTATGGATATTGAGGTGTTTGTGGAATAATGTCCATTGGTTGTGGATATGTAATGTTCTGACGTTGCGCATGACATTGGTGATATGTTAGATTTTGATTTCATTTAATTTCCTCAAGATCTCTCTCAATTTTATCTAGGGAAATTTGAAGTTTTGGATTCATTTCTTGATGGTAATTTTGAAATCCCTGATGTTGTTGCCCTATTTGATGTTGTGACCCTTGATAAGAGTAATTTGGGAAATAGATCAACATGTTTTGGGGATGTTTTGATACTCAATACCCTATCATAAGGTCACTCGGTTTATATTTCCAATAGGGTCATACCTATGGCCATGCGAGAGGTAGTAATATGGGTCTTTTGACTGCTATGTTTGCTTTTTCTTCCTCTTCATTTAAGATGATTGATGTGGTGAGAAACTAACGGGGTGTTTCATTTTGCTTAAATATAAAGTTTCTCAAACTTCTTATGATGTCAGTTTGTGCACCTTCAATGTGTGTGAGACTAGGTTGAATAATTGGTGCTACAAGGCTTGGTTGTTGAACTAGAGTTTTTGGTAGCCAAATGGTCATAAAGTGTAAATGGTAACAAAGAGGCAGCTGATATGAAAAATAACATGTTATGTTTTGGTTTTTAAATTAAATTGGCAAGCCGCCCAATCTGATAACAATATTCCTGCAGGTGCCTTTGTTGTATACTTGGAGCCATGGCATGCTGTTGTCTTTGACTCTCTTGATTTGAGAAAGAACCATGTGAAGGTAATTTTACTTTTGTTTGCGAGATTAAGTAATTGACAGTAGTTAGGAAAAACTTGTTAAAATTGTTGTTTGACATTTTAGGGTCTCACGAAATCAATTTGGGCCTTCTTACAGGAAGAGAGCAGAGCTATTGTTTTTTGTTCTATGAGCTCTGGGTTGCAGATCTCTTTATGAAGAGCGTCCAAGACAATGTTTCCTGGTCATTGTTTTGTCCAAATGAATCTCCTGGACTAGCAAATTGCTGGGGTGAAGAGTTTGAAAACTGTACCTGACATATGAGTAGCAAGTAAAGCCTTTGTTTCCCTCTACTTAATTTATTTGTTTCGGTGAATCTGTTCTTGGAATGCATTGTGGCTCAAAGATTGGATAATTGGATCAGGGAAAGGCAAAGAAAGTCGTGCAAGCCCACAAGCTGTGGTTTGCAATTCTAGAAGCTTAGATAGAAATAGAAAACACTTACCTTCTATTCAAGGTAAGTTAATATTTTCTTGAGGAATTTAGCTAATTTTTAAATTGCATTTTCATTGTTTGTTTGAAGAACTAATCCTATTTTGGGCTTCAGGATCACTGCAATAGAAAGAGAAATCAACATAATCTTGGAGAAAAAAAGTCCTCAAACCTTTGCACTGATATTATCAAGTACACTAGCCCAACAGAAACTACAGTCTGTAATTTGGCATTGCTTGCTCTACCAAGTTTTGTAAGAGAAAAGGTGAGTTGAATGATAATAGCTTCTTCTCACTGCATTGAATATTTCACAATGGGACTTCTAACTAATTTGGGAGCCATTTCTTGCAGGGGGTTCCAGCTGAATCTCATCCATCTAAGCTTGTTGGCAGCGGGGGTTCTTATAACCTTTACTTTGATTTTATAAGCTAGGAGAGGTCAATTTCTTATTTCCATTTTGTAATGTATTAGTTTTTCTTTGCTGTATGGTTGTGTTGAACTTGTCTCTATGGTTTTGGTTAATGTATTTTTAATCTTTGCAACAATGTAACAAGTCACAGCCATAGTTACTGTGAACCTAAACAAAATCATTGATGTGAATTACTATCCTGTGGAAACTACCAAATGATCTAACATGCGCCACAGGCCAATAGGAATTGGAGTTCAGGGTCTTGTTGATAAATTATCTTGCTTGGCATGCTAATTAATTCTCAAGAAGTGGGTGGTCAAACAACAGTGAATTGGTTATTTCATGATTTTGGTTTCTCTTCATTGATGTTGCCAAGCCTTCCATATGGAAATGTAGAGGAAATGAAGCTTTAATATGAAAGAGCCAACAAAATTTTGTCCAACTATTAACTATGGTATACTCTAAAATAATACTTTGGAGCTAACCCCAGTTGTATTTTCAGGCCCTTCATCCTTAGGAACCACAGTGTCAGCAAGGAGCGATGAATAATTCTGTGTTTTTGAGTTACCAGTCTGTTCACAAGGTTTGGATGACTCTCCACCCACGCACTAATTTTCACCATAGTCCATTTTTTGTACCATTCATTAACACCACTCTTCAATGCCACAAACCTATCTTCATCAGCGAAAGTGAAATTAACTCCTTTGCACAGACCATTGAACAGGTCACTCGCTTCCTCATTAGTTCCAATGGAGCTCTAAATTATTCCCTTCTTCTTGAGCAAAGCCACATCCTCCACAGTCTCCATCAAACTATTCATCAGAAATACATACTCTAAAATAACGGTGAATTCTTTTTCTTGGCAGATGTCCACATCCATGAGGTTCCTGAAGATTAATTCTGTAGCATCAGAAAGCCATATCACAGGGAGAAACAGAGTATTTTTCTATTTGTCGAAACGGAGGTCCTTTGCTGAGGGAATTCCCTTGTACGACTTAAACATCATTCCCTTCTTGTATAACTCTATAGCGGAAGCCACGAGGTATTGATACTTAGACTCTTTCTTCAGTTTATGAGCTGTTGTATGACAATGAAGACCACGAAGATAACGATGGTGTCTGCCCTCTGGTACTATAATATGAATATCCCCTGCCTTTTCTCCTTCACCGGTAATCTTCGACTCCTGCAGAATGAAATCATGGAAAAATCCCAAAATGTGGTTGTATTGCTTCAGATTTTTATAACTTGGGTTCTTCCTTCAAGTTTTTCCCACGTTCATAATGCTCTGTTGGCGATTCCCCTCTTTTTTGCTGCAAGAAAGGGTGAGCCAAGGCAACTATACCATCACGAATCATTCTAAGCACCTCTATCCTTGCCTTTTCTTCTGTGCAATTGTACTTCATTTGCAATAGCCCAAGGAGGAGGACTATGGGAACCTGATTTTCAAACAATAGTAGATCAGTTAGGATATCTAATTGACAAGAACGGACCCGGTTTCTATTAAAAATAGGATCTAGGTTCCTTTGTGATTCATCACTGAGAAGCCTGAGAGTCTCTAGAATGAAGCATCCATTCAGAGTGAAGAGCCACGCAATGATTTCTTCCTTACAGTCTGATTTTACTTTGTAGCTTGCATCCTATCATCAACTGACTTTTGCTATAAATAGTTAGTCCTAAGAAAAGCAATTTTCATTTTTCTTGCAGTTTTTTTCCATCCCTTTCAATATACCTATGATTATTATATCCAAATTATCTTTAATCCATTGCACCTTATTTAGGTGCAAGCTTAGTATTGCAGGAAATGTAAACATTCAAGCAATTTGGATCCTATGCAGAAGATACATAGGGTAGAAAAACAAAAAATTAAGTAAAAGAAATAAAACTTCACATTAAATAATAACCCATGTTAATATTGGTATTAAGAAATATTGGATTTAAGTAAAACAATAGTATTAATATAAAACGATAATGGTAGTAGTGAATTAGTAAATTAGTTATATTAAAAGAATAGTGGGATGCAATGAATGCCAACATTATTTTAGTAATATTATTTTTATAAATAAATAACTTAAGTGTTAGTTGATTAAATAGCAATAAAATTTGTATTGAAATTGGCAAATAAATATTATTGTTATTCTTTGGGTTAAAAATTAAAGATAAGGTATTTATGTTAGATTGAGATTTGAAAATAACAATATTATGTTGGCTAAATACTAATCCTACTATTAGCTTATCATTTTAATATTAAGAATGACATCCCTAATGTATTTGATTAAATATTAGTATTACCATTATTCAATTATTGTTAAAGGATAAAGTCAGCATGATCCTTGGAGAGGTGTTATAACACATAAATTTATTTTGTGAACTTTTAGCAAGAAAAACTAAATAATAAGGCTGCCCGATGCATATAGTTTATACACCATATCTATGCATGGTTATCATTCATTAAAGGTTTATACGTTTGTAGTTTAGAAAAGCAATAAAATAAAATGGTTGTGTTGTGTCCAAGGTGTAAAATCTTGAACATGACAGTTAGATTCCCAATAAAAAAAGAGTTTGATAAACTTATACCTTGAATATTATTATAATAAAAAATCTATTTTGAATCCAAATCTATTTTCCTTGATCTATTATTTTGTATCTTGATACCTAGAAACTTTCATCATAGAACAAATCGTTTTCATTTTTTTTCTATTAAAGATAAACCTATAAGATAATCTCTCCTATACTTTCATTTCTTCAACCTACCTTTGCATAGACTTTTACCTTGTGCTTTGTTGACTAAACTCATGACTTGAAGGAACCATACCTATCATGAGATATCATTTTTCATACATCCATACTAGCATAATTTCAACTTACAGTATCTAACAAAAATTAACCTTCCATTATTCTTTAATGGATGTTTATGGCTCGATTCAGAATATTCATTTGAAACCACCATAACGA
>VDFB02159155.1:0-26096 GCA_007258455.2 Sequoia sempervirens | reverse complement strand
GGAGACTTCTCCCCTATGGTCACTATCAAGAGGATATTGATTTTTTTTTCTTTTCCCTTATAAAGATCGTGACTTGGAATATTCAAAGACTGAATAGCTCATTAAAACATCATATGGTTAAATTTTCAATCATGGATTTGAAATTGGGTATCCTCCTTATCCAAGCAACAAAAATACAACTCAAAACTTTTGAAAAAATTGTTAAAAACATCTGGGCAAGGGTGGAGTATTATTTGTGCAATACGGAAGGTGCCTCTGGTGGCCTTTCCACTCTTTTAAATCTTGCAAGAATTAAAGGATCCAAAGGCTTTTGCAAACAAAAATTCTTGGAAACCATCATGTAAGATGGAAGGAATGCATCGAAGTGGAAATTTCTCAATAACTATGCTCCTAACATAAGGGCTATTAGGATTAAAATTTGGAATTGATTATCTATACTTATATCTAATAACCAGAGAGTGTGATGGATGTTGGATAGAGATTTTAATAGCCATATTTATCCTTCTAATGAAATGGGGGGTTTGGAGGACTTCTTAGACAATATGATGTATTTTTCTAACTTCATTCCTGATCATAGCCTTTTGGATGTTGTACTCAAGAGTTCTAGGCTTATTTGGTCTAATGGATGTCATGGAAAAAATCACATTCAAGTTAAATTGGATAGGGTGTTGATTTCAGGTGAATAGGATATCCTTGCCAAACTGCATCTCTTGGCCCTTCCTAGATCCACTTTAGATCATAGTGCTCTTGTTTTGGGATAGGAAGATCACAAGCCCAAAGGTCCCTTTCCTTTTAGCTATGAGATTATGTAGAATATGCATCATGAATTTAAGGACCTGATTCAACATTGGTGGAATCTCCCCTACCAAGGTATGCCTATGTTCTGACTAGCTCAAAAGTATAAAAGGATCAAATTTCATGTATAAGGATGGAATAAAATTTCCTTTGCAAATATATTTCATGCAAAGCATACTATACGATCATATCTTGATTTCATTTCTGCATTTTAAAAATTTGAGGAAATAGAAATAATTGGAAAATAGGATTTATCATTTTATTCAAGGAATTTGATAGAACATTTGCAATGATGAAAATTGAAAATGAATATTATGCAATTTCTTGATTTAAGAAATTATTTCATGAGATTATCAGTTGAAGGTTATTGATAACTACACAAGTGTAAGAATATGTGTGTAGGAAATAGTTTGAAGGATGATAGCTTGATTGAGGTAGGCACACTTAGTTGAATGACCATGGTAAGAAAGAATGGAACTTGGAATATCACACACCACAATAGAATGTGAGAACTGCATATGCTTAAAAAGTTGACAAATTGCATTCATAATTGGTGTGAGAATTATAACTAATGGAAAGAATAAAATTGTATGTTCTTGTCTCATTTTGTTTGTTTCAAAATTTATATTAAATGAAATTGAATAGGAAAATTCAATTTATCTTGTCTGAAAAAGTGATTTCATTTGTTCGCTCTTTTGGATGACTTTGAAATGTGATTTGAATAGATAAGTGATTTCATAAATGTATCTAATCTCAAGGATAATGTGTGAATTTATTTGTGTATATGTGTGTGTGTTGGAAGAACGAAGAAGAATGGCTAACTATATAGTTTTTGTGTTTTCATTGATGTCACCATGTTATATGAGTTGCGACTGCAAGACTAAGTCATTGTTTGATTTGGTATTCTGGTCTGGTATCTAAACCGGTATATAGTTTACATCCTCTGGTATTTTGGTCCACAATATTTTGTTGTTGATTGTTGCTACTTGTGGTTTTGGGGAATAGTTTATGGATGTTGGAAGAATGTATGTTCAAATTTTCTTGTGCACAGGTGCTCGTATGGTGTATTGACATTATTTTGTTAATTGTATTTTGCTATTAAGCCTATCTTTGGCTGACCTCATAGATAATTGGTGTAATTCTGAATTAATTTTGCTGTGGATGTATGTGTGACCTACCTTAGGTCTATGCTGACATGATGTAGCGTGCTGAGAAATTGAATTGTTTTTGGAAGGATTTTGCAAATGCTTGAAGTGGACAATTGATTTTTCATGAATAATGGTTGCATTTAACTAGACTGACCTAATTGATGCTTGTGAATAGATCATATATATATGTCAGATAGTTTTGAAGATTGTAGCATGACATGAATTGCAATGATGTCAATATGCAGTGCAAAAATAATGAAGTGTGTTAAGTCAGTTTATTGAGCATCACCAAAACTAAATCATCACTTGTTAGGTGTACTCTTACCAGTTCATTTTGGTTGTGAAGCCATTTTTTTTTTTAATCCTTTTGTAGGCAGTGAGCCTCCTTGCGTAAGCAATGAGATTTTGTATTTGCATAGTGGATCCTATTCTGGGTAGTGAGACTTATATATTCAATTTTTTCTCATTTATATTGTGGTTTAATCCTCACCGCATTTTTTCCCTTATTCAGTTTTCCACATAAAATCTGGTGTTCTTTGTGTTGATTTTGCTTTATATTATCTGCATTTCATGATTCATACTTAATAACATAATTATGTTGTTGTGAAGTTGATAAGTGTTTGAATTTTGAATTTTGAAGTTGAATTTGGTGACAATGATTGAGCCCCCCCTCTATGTTCTCTTGCGCCTTTTAACAATGTGTGTGTGTAGTAACAGAAAAATAGCCTTTTCCTTGCTTGTTTGAATAATTGACATTACAGCTGAATTAATGGTTTCTTGGAGTGGTGTTGTAATGTCTTATACACATTCACACTATTCTAGTACCTTTATTTAACTAAATCATGCTTTAATTGGTCATTTGCAAGGGTGTTGTAAAGTGTTGTAACACACTTTCACACTTTTCTAGGACTGATTTTGTTAATTAAGCTTAATGGGACCCTTTTTGAATAAAATATGCATAATGTATACCTTGTTTAGGTGTTGTAAAGTGTTTTAAAGCACTTTCACACTTATCTAGGTGGTCTTAATTAATTGGAGTCTTTAACCATCTTTTTATTCAAATTTAGGAATTAATTTTGACACCTCCCGAGGATCTTTCTCGACAATCACAAATTCATTATCAAATTATTTCATTGGGAAAAAATTGGTATTAGTTAGTTGAGCCAAGATCCATTCACCCTTAGTGGCAAATCAATCCTCCCTTAACATGGCACCCCCTTTTTAGTTGATCTGGAATGGGTTTTTGGCCCTCTTTCACCTCCTCAAAGCTTGGTCCTGGAAACTTAGCTAGGACCCATTCGCCTTTTGTAGCTAATGGGTCCTCCCTTAATGAGACCCTAATTTTTGAATTTCATTATAGCAAGAATTTAATTATCTTTCTTTCCAGATCTAGTCTTGGCCTTAGTTCTTCAAATTTTGGGGTTAATCTCCTAATTTAGTATAAATAAGGGGTTAATTCACATTGTTTGATGCAGTCTAGGTAGGAGGGTCCAATTAAGGACTGCCCAACCTTGTAGCCTAAATTACCAACTCCATGATCACAATAGATAGCAACAAAAATTAATAGCTAATCCATAGAAAGATCAAAGATATTTATGAACACCAAACACAAGATATATCTTGGGAAAACCCTAACAGGGAAAAAACCAGCCTTCAAAGCTCATTATTCATTATATTATAATCTCAAAACACATTACATATGCCTCTCGGGCTTAACATATTCTAGGCCGCAGCCCAGGGATTACAAATAATAACAATCTTCCATTGACTTTTTCTCCTACTCCATAGTCCCTCTGCTCTATAATTCTTCCAGATCAAAATACTTCGTCACCATGCTTCATACTTCATACCATCAATCACCTTATTGATCTACTTCCTCTCCTCCTCTATAATAAATATTCTATCTTCCTTTTATATCATCCACAAATCATTTAACCCTTAACATGTTGGCCCAATTACAATGACTAGTAAGGTAACATGTAGACTCAAATAGGTCAGCCACAAACAATTAACAATTTACAATGTGAACCAACCAAGGTAGGCCACAACAAAGTAACGACCTAGAAGAACATCCTCGAACATGAAATACCTTCAAAGATTATTCCTCGAAGATCCACAACACGCTTCAAACAACTTGTTGGCCAAGAACATGGAAAACATGAACTCATAAAAGAAAATCACCAACCATGAGCACAAAGATCAATGTGGACCAACAACACACAATCTAGAAACATCCATGAGCATCATGAATCACCACTAAAACATCTGAAACAACCCAAGTTACTAGAATCACATCATCTTCCTTTAGGAACATCAACTAGAACAACTCAACAACTATCAAAACATAGATACTCATAACTCACTCAAATCTTCATGCAAATCCTTGAAACTTAATGTGGAAACACTAGATATATTCAACAAAAAACCCTTTAATCCACAACCTCTAATCATCAACATATCGAGCTAGCCATGTCATTGGCTAAATTGAACTTCATGCATCTCTGACTCCCTGCAACTTATTTTATTAAAATTTTCTCATTATCCTTGACATATATAGCCTTAAAAAATTTAATGCTAATACTATCTAGTCACTAATTTCAGCTCCTCAACCTCTAGCAATCAAATGTAGTAATCTGGTACTTTGTAACTTCACTGTCAACTATCTCAATTATTCTGAATGCTTTCAGATGCCCTTGCATTAGATTCTCAGAGTTATTTGAAAAGTGAGCCTCTTCACTTTGGCCTATACTAGGTCAAATCCAATGTCTCCTTGAATTGGTTTGGTGGTATGTCCATAGGCACTTGCAATTGCCTCAAGGTTGGCATTTAGTTCAAGTCCACCTTGCTAAACTACCTCAAGTTCTTGTCTCTTTGAATTGGTTCGACAATCTATCCACAAGAACTTGCAACTACCTCAAAGTCATTGTTCTGTTTAAGTCCACCGAAACCACCCCTGCTGCGCGAGCAGATAAGTTTATCGCTTTGAAGATTGGCGGTTCAGGTTTTCCATGTTGTTTCGGCGGACGACGATGATACCGGAGATCATTGTTTAATTTTGTCCGACGAGGAATTCGATAATTTGTTCTTCAGATAACGACCTGTTTATCTACATTAACGATCTTTATCTCTATTTTCTATTTGCTGTTGTTCTGATGATGAGGCGATTTTCCAACTTAGGTTCCTCCTCTAGCAAATCCTCTTTCACTCCTCTGGTACCCTTCATTGTGAAAAGCATTATGACTCCTGTCACCTCTCCCTCTATAATTTGAATAACTATCCTTGTTTTTTTCTGCATTAGGTCTTCTTTCTCTGCATCTTGATCCCTCTTTTCCTCCAACAGATGAGTTCTTCCATCTGTACAATCTTCTAAACATACAAGTAACATGTTTCCATTTTGCTCCATCAATCCATCCATAATCCATCTTCTTACAATATGTCATAGGCTTTCTCCTTCTCATCTTATCCCAACACATCTTTTCAGAATGATTGCTTAATCCACATAACTTACAAGGATATAGATCCCAACACAATTCTTTTACATGTCCATGCCTATTACAATGTGAACAATACATACTTTTTCTTCCCTGATTCGAATTGTTTGAACTTGTAACAACATCCTTACCTCTATTATATCCAAGGCATTCACTTTTTGGTCTCCTTATCAGTTCAATAAGTTATGTAATTCCTTGCTGCTACTTTCCCAATCCCTTTCCTTCATATCCTATTCTCTGCATGGTTTTGAAACCAATACCATCACCAACAATTATAGGCTTTGTTACATTGTTATCTTCAACCTCACCTTCTAAAGAAACTTCTACAACATCACACAAATCATTAGTATCACAAGAAACATCACAAAATTTAGGCTTAGATCTTATATTCTCATTTTCCCCATCTGGCATGCTATAAGTGATTGCTCCAACTGATTAACATGTTCCTTCAAGCCATATATTTCCTTCTTCTGCAAACTGTTCTCCTTGTTCAACTCTTTCAAACTTTCCTCTAGATATTTTTTCATCTTTTCCACCTTTACAAACAACTTGAAACTTTTTGCAAATTTCTTTTCAACATCCTCAAAGATATATAGCTCTGCTTCTAATTCTTCATTTCTCCTTCTTACATTTTTTAGTTCTTCTTCAAGAGCATCATACTTGTCTCCTCCTAGTTCTTTCATCCTCTCCATCAATTTTGAATTACACTTCTCGATTTTGCACAATTCTTCCTCCAAAGTATCCCTTTTGCATAAATTAGGTTTTCATTTTCCTTCTTCATCCTCTTTCCAATCTTCCCCATTGAAAAAAATCATATAAACAACCAAATTCGAATACTTACCTGAATCTTCCTTGCCTAGATCTTTCTTCTATGATGACCCTTAGGGTTTGACACTTGTTTCAACACTATCTTCCTTCCCAACAGATTCACAACCAGCTAATAGACTCGCAACCAGCTCTGATACCATTTGATGCAGTCAAGGTAGGAGGGTCCAATCAAGGACTGTTCAGCCTTGCAGCCTAAATTACCAACTCCATGATCACAACAAATAGCAAAGGAAATTAATATCTAATCCATAGAAAGATCAAAGATATTTATGAACACTAGACACAAGATATATCCTGGGAAAACCCTAACAGGGAAAAACCTAGCCTTCAAAGCTCATTCTTCATTATATTATAATCTAAAAACACTTTACATATGCCTCTTAGGCTTAATAGATTCTAGGTCACAGCCTAGGGATTACAAATAACTCAAATAATAACAATCTTCCATCGACTTCTCCTAATCCACACTCCCTCTGCTCTGTAATTCTTTCGGATCAAAATACTTTGCCATCGTGCGTCATACTTCATACCATTGAGCACCTTATTGATCTACCTCCTCTCCTCCTCTATAACAAATCTTCTATCTTCCTTTTATATCATTTGCAAATAATTTAACCCTTAACATGTCGGCCCAATTACAACAGCTAGTAAGGTAATGTGTAGACTCAAATATGTTAGCCTCAAACGATTAAAAATTTACAATACGAGCCAACCAAGGTCAACCACAACAAAGTAAGGACCAAATAAAACATCCTCAAACATAAAATAACTTTAAATATGGGTATGTGCAGGATCATGATGGGCCAAAAACTGGCGATATTATGGGTATATGTAGGGTATGTGGCTGATGACTTTTTTTTACCCAAAATTGATGAAACAAAAAAGGTTTTTAAAGGAGATTCTTAGCTTTCCACCAATATAAATTATGCTTTACTTTGAATTTAATAAATAATTATTATTCATTTTCTATTTGAATTATGACTAAAGTCCTGATCGATAGGTTGATTGAAAAAAATCTATAGCTTTCAAACGGTATCACTTTTTTTGAATTTGAAAGATGTGTCACATTCTATGCTTGGCATACTATATGATTAAAAAAAGAAAAAATAAATTTCATGAAGTTTTGACCAAGTTAAGGTGGTTAGACATACGAGTTTATATATATTTTAAAAGTTGTAATAAAAAATTCATAATTAATTATTTACTCGCAAAAAAATGACAAAAAAAATGCATCACATCTAGATATGAGTCCTCTACTTATATCTAAAATATTATCATTTTATTGTGGTTAGGGTGGTCAGGTAGACACCTACTCATTTTTTCCCTGAAATTTAAGTATTATTGCATTGAAATTTCAAATTTTCACCAAATAGATTTTTACTTTTTTTAAATAAACCTAGTAGTTTAGAAACTACATTCAATTTGCTACAGATTCTATTCTTACATATTTTTTAAATCATATAGATAACTTATTCAATTTTTTATGTCCAGTTGCCTAACTCTGATTTTTCTAAATTTTTTTCTACTTAAGGGCCTATTTTTTCCATGATGATCCTGCACATACCCATATTATTCCTCAAAGATCCACAACATGCTTCAAACAACTTGTCAGCCAAGAACATGGAAAACATGAACTCATAGAATAAAATCACCAATTGCGAGCACAAAGATCAATGTGGACCGACAACACATGGTCTAGAAACATCCACGAGCATCATGAATCACCATTGAGACATCCATAAAAAATCAAGTTAGCAGAATCACATAATCTTCCTTCAGGAACATCAACTAGAACAATTGAACAACTATTAGAACACAAATACTCATAACTCATGGGTATGTATAGGATCATGATGGCCCAAAAAGTGGCGATATGATGGGTATTTGTAGGGTATGTGGCTGGCGACCTCTTTTTTACCCAAAATTGATGAATGAAAAGAGGTTTTAAAGGAGATTCTTAGCTTTCTGCCAATACAAATTATGCTTTACTTTGAATTTAATAAATAATTATTATTCATTTTCTATTTGAATTATGACTAAAGTGTTGACTGATAGGTTGATTGAAAAACATCTATAGCTTTCAAATGATATCACATTTTTTGAGTCCAAAACATACGTCACATTCTATGCTTCACATACTATAGGATTAAAAAAAAAAATTGAATTTCATGAAGTTTTGACCAGGTTAAGGTGGTCAGACATGCAATTTTTTAGATTTTTTAAAAGTTGTAATAAAAAATTCATAATTAATCATCTACTTGGAAAAAATTTACAAAAAAATATGCATCACATCCGAACATGAGTCCTCTACTTATGTCTAAAAATATTATAAAAAAGGATATCATTTTTTATTGTTGTTAGTGCTGTGGATAGATTAATCACTTTGTTTTTTCCTTTGAAATTTTGGAAGTACCATTTTACTGGTGTTCTCAAATTTTCACTAAATTGATTTAAAAAAAATAAAAAATAAACCTAGTAGTTTAGAAACTACATTCAATTTGCTACAGATTCTATGCTAACATATTTTTGAAATAATATAGAAAACTTATTCAAAATTTTAAGTCAAGTTTCCTAACTTTAATTTTTTTGAATTTTTTGCCACTTAAAGGCCTATTTTTTCCATGATGATCCTACACATACCCTCACTCAAATCTTCATGCGGATCCCTAAAACTTAACGTGGAAACACTAGATATATTTGACAATAAACCCTTTAATCCACAACCTCCAATCATCAACATATTGAGCTAGCCATGCTATTGTCTAAATTAAACTTCACTGCATCTTTGACTCCCTACAACTTATTTTATTACAATTTTCTCAATATCCCTGATATATACAACCTTAAAGACTTTAAAGCTAATAGTGTCTAGTCACTAATTTCAGCTCCTTAGCCTCTAGCAATCAAATGTAGTAATCTAGTATTCTGCAACTTCACTATCAACTATCTCAATTGTTTTGAATGCTTTTGGATGCCCTTGCATCATTGTTTCTCGTAGCGAGTTTATGAAGCATTCAAGCATTCAAGTGATCAAGCATTAGAGAATTTCAAGAGCATTCATAGGGCATTTCAAGGCATATTTCAAGTGTTTATTGTAGAAATTCAAGGTCTTATCATCATGTCAAGGGTTTAATGCATTCATGTGTGTTGAGCTAAGAAGTTAATGTTGCATTGAGGATCCATTTAAAAGCTTCATCCTACATCCAAGATCTACATTCTTCATGGACACTCCATGATTGTTTGTAGACTTGCTTCACAAGACAAAATCCAAGGTGACATCATTTTCATTATTTCATGTTCATGTTCATTACTTTGTTTAATTACCTACAAGGGGTTTGACTGAGGCAAACCCCCATTCACTAAAATATAAATAATTTTTTCTTTCCCTTGAGTGTTTTATTGTATATTTACAAGTTGGAGATCAAGTTGAGCAAAATTTGGAGCAAAGTTGTCAAAGTTGCAAAGTCGCAAAATTTTTCATCTACATTGGAAGATCATGAAAGAGCTCTACAAAATTAACTATAGGCTTCCAAAACATGATAACCAAGATTTCAAGAATGCAAACATCAAGGTATAGGATCTTGAAATCAGTTTTTTGAAACCCTAAAAGGACCCATTCGCCTTTGAAGGCGAATGAGTCCTCCATAGCTAAAAAAACAACGTTTTTGCTAGGTGCACAACTTTTTATTCTCTAAAAACATTCCTCATAGTTTCTATAATAGTTAGGTTGTATTTTTGGTTGTTATTAGCATCATATTTTGCATAACTTGAGGTGTTTAGGGCCTTGAAAAATAAGTGATCCATCTCTTTGCTCACACATTAGGCTGGATCCTCTTTTCATCCTAATCATTATTTGGTGAACCTGACTCATTCAACATTGCAATTTTTTAAATTTTGGAGTCTCTCATTACATATTAAGTTAAAATATTTCATTCATTACATTTAGATTTGCATTGAATCAGGGTTTCTTTTTTTGCATTGAAATCTTGCATATTATATAAGGTTTAGATTTGCATTGTTTTGCACTTCTTAAATCTTAAAATTACAAAAAAAAATTAGTAGTTTTGCATCTCATTATACCTCATTCAATTTCATTAAAAAATCAAAATGAAATTGCATTTCAAACTATGTCTTGCATTTCATTTTTCTATTGCATTTTTGCATTGAATTTTTGGAAAATTTGAAGCTGCATTTCAAATATCTACAACTTGGAACTGAGAGATAAATATGAGAACTTGAAAATCATTAAAAAATAGTTTAAAAAGACCTAACCAAGACCCATTTTCCTTTATTGGTGAATAAGTCCCTAATCATGCCTGATCTGTACTTTTTGACATCTAAAAAAGAATCAAAATTCAGTTTGAACTCCACTGAAAAATACCATAAAGACCTAACCATGTGACCCATTCACCCTTATTGGAGAATGAGTCCCAATTAGCTATAGATCTGCAATTTCAAGACATTAAAGTCTTAGTTTTTAGCTTCTATTTGGTGCATTTATCTTACTACTTCAGCTTCCAGATTTGTTGTTTCATCAATTTCTTTGTATTTAAGCTTATTTGCTTCATTTTAGTGCATTGTTAAAAATTCAAAATTGCATCAAAGCATTTCATTTTCAGCTTATTGCATTGTTTAATCCGTCAATTGCATTGTATTCTAAAAATTTCATTTCATTCTAGGTTATTTCATTTCCATTCTATGGTTCGCACACTAGGTTTGTAAAACTTGCATGATCTTTACAACTTGGTGTCCTATTCGCAATACTATTAGAAGAGGTAGTTTGAGGCTCATGTCATCCAGTGATCTCTCACTTGTGGATCTTGGGTGCTCTAACTCTCTTTCTGATAGTGTTGAGAATCAACCCTCCATGGCTCATAGTTTGTATACTTCCCTGCCCATGACTTCACCTCCCACAACCAATGTCCTTAACATTACCAAGACTATCCCTACCATTACCACTTCCACTCAAGCTTTGGGTTCTACTCAAAGTCAAGGTGGCATTCTAATCCCATCCTCCACAATAGCTATTGAACATCTAAAATACTAAGAGGGGGTGAATCAATATTCCATAATAAAATCCACTTAAACATTATCACAATTTTGACCAAATCAACAAGAGAGAACATAGAAACAATTCAATGTACCATTCACACGAACACTAGGTTTTTTACGTGGAAAACCCAAAATGGGAAATACCATGGTGAGGGTTAACTCACAATATATTATATCCAGATACAAAATATTATGGGGCTCACTACTAGGACTCACTGTCCATAAAAGGCTCACTATCTAAGTACAAAACATGGCTAACCACCAAGACATAATGATAGTGGCTCACTATCAAAGGATTGAACTGATAGGACACACCTTTTGTTGCAAGGTGTGACCCTTGGTATCCTCTTCCTGTGGTAGGAATAGTCCAACATGATGCTTGGGCTTTGTGACATGGTTTAACCACCTCTTGTGGATCTTGGATCTTGTATAAATCCAACGGTTGTATCAGGCATTAACAGGTCAATCTTTTGGTTCAATAGCAACTGTCTTTGCAAAAATTGGTATTAGAGCTGAGGTCACAAGTTCAAACCCAATCCTTGCGCTGGGGGGGATTGTTACAAGGTGTGACCATTGGTATCCTCTTCCTATGGTAGGCGTATTCTAGAATGATGCTTGGGATTTGTGACATGGTTTAACCACCTCCTGTGGATCTTGGATCTTGTATAAATCCAGTTGTTGTATCGAGCATTAACAGGTTGATCTTTTGGTGCAATGGCAACTATCTTTGCAACACCTTCAATGTATAGGGTTCAGTTCCACTAAAGCTCAGAATAAGAAGTACTACCTCACACAACAATCACTCAACAAAATTTCACTGATCCACAACTAATAAAGCATTTAGGCTTAGATCTTCACATACCCCTTAATCCTTTTTGCACCTCTTCTTTTGTATACCTTCATTATCTCTTCAAGGAATCTTTATATACAAGTACATCTTATTCATTATTTAGGCTGACCTAATTAGATGAACACAAAAATAATCAAAACCTTCTTTGTTAGCACCATATAAGATTTAAACATTTTATCCATGTAGTGCATTATACCAAGTCAACTATCATAAATAAAACATAACTAATCTTCATAATTTATTGCATACGTTGAGTCGGCCAAGACTAGAATGCAACTCTCCAAACCAAAAAATAACCCTCAAAGCAAGCATTTTCCAAATATGAGAACACATTAATTTCTCATCATACTACCAACATAGAGACTATAAACAAAACTATAGCATAAGAATGTTCACCTTAGTAGAATGCAGAGTCTCCAACACAATATGCCACACACAAAATAATAGTAGGATACAAAGTTAAACTCTATCAGAGATAAATTTCTACTCACAACAAAATATGTCTCAAGATCCAGGATATAGCTATTTGAATGAGTCAAGAAAGCATGGTTAAGAGATTAGAGTCATATAAGATCTTGTGGTGAATTCTAGGCTCAAATACCAACACATTGATCCATCATAAAGGGTATTACTAGCAAAGAACAACTTCTAGTAAACCAAGAAGACTTACCATATAGTTATCACCATGTTGACATCAATGACAACATAGGAACAACCAACACAACCATCCATAATTCATGCTCATGTTGCAAGACTTCCAACAATATCAATGGCCATCCCTTCATACACTAGTACATAGCCCACAAAAACTTTCCAACCTAAAACAACATTCCAATTAACAACAACCTTTCAACCCACAACTACCATTCAACCAACCACAATAGTCATACCTACTAGTATTGTATACACTTCCATAGGTATTCCCGCGGGAATTCCTTCCACCTTTGTTCCTTCCAATACAATAATTTCACAACAATCCAACTCTACCAACCTACAATTCACTAGCCCTCTGCATACATACAATACACCACCTTATTACCCTCAACCTTATAACGAAAATGGCCCTCTCATTAACTCACTTTTGTAAAATGTGGCATCCCTTCAACAACAAGTGGCAACATTATAATTTAGAATAATAATGGCCAACCTTTTCAATACATCAATTCTACCCCATTTTCCCTTGATATATTAAGAGCACAAATGCCACAAGGAATAGAGGTCCCTCAATTGAAGAAATATGGTGGGAAAGGACATCCTATAAGCCATGTTTCTGCCTTCACAACCTTTTGTAGTGATTTCATCTTCGAGGATAAACCGTTGGCTAAGTTATTCCCTAGATCCTTGAAGGATAATGCTCTAGAGTGGTTTCCATCTCTACCAAACAATTCAATTCATTCATTCAATGAACTAATTGATTCCTTTTACAACCATTTCCATATTCACATGGGTCCCAAGATCACCCTTGCTAATTTAATGACATGCAAGAAAAAAGAGGATGAGAAAGTAACTGATTTCAAAGGAAGATATCAAACACTTTATTTGCAAGTGAACATTAAGATTCCTGATGTAGACTTTCAAATAATGTTCATTTCCAACTTACAAGATAAGATCCAAAGAAAACTTGAAATGTTAAGCTTTCCATCCTTCACATAGTTATGTACCGCCCTTCATGACCATCAAAACTCAACTAGTGGTTGTGATGTGAAAAATCTACCTAGTCATTCTGAAAAGACTGAATCCACAAATCAAAAAAATTATCAACCATTCAAGAAAAAAAATAAGGGATTTTTACAATTAAATCCTCCTCAGACAAGTCAACAAAATAATAATCAAGTGGCTACTATAAAAATGACAACTCCTTTTAGGAATAGGGAGAGAGAGTTCTCCTCTTTACCCGATACCCTTCACAATATCATGTTGTAGCTTATAGACGAATACATGCTTACTTTACCTCCTGTTAGAGAACGCAATCCTACTACACCATTTCCCAAAGGATTTCAAAAAATGCTTACTATCATTACCATCAAACAAATAGACATAGTACAAAATACTATAAGCGCCTTAAATATCTTATGAAAGACCTTATTGATTCTAATCATTTACTAATCAAAGGTGTGAATGATCAAGAAAATAAGTCTGTAGCTCCTCCTAATGAAAATTTGTAAATCTTTACAAATCTCATGCCTAAGCACCATATTTCATTTGTCAAAGCTAGTGAAATGAAGAATGATGTGATGAATGTTGACACGATGATGGCAATATGAATACCATTGAACAACATCCCATGAATGAAATGTAGCATTTATCAAAGCTAAATCTCATAAGGGCTTGATTAAACAACCTCTTGACATTGCTGTCTCAAAAAATGACATACCTAAACGTGGACCTGATAGCCCTCTTTACATAGCTGTTTGAATCAATAATAAGCCCACCAATGGGATATTGATTGATCCTATCTATGGAGAGAATGTGATCACAGAAGAATTCTTATATGTGCATGAACTATATCAAGATACATATGACAACCTGAAAGAATGGATCAAGACACATAATGGATTTGATTTCCCTGTCATAGGATCGATAGGTCTCCCTTTAAAAGTGGGATCAAAATAATTAATAGTCTCATTCTCCATCATTCCACAATTAGACCAATTTCATGTGAAGCTAGGCTATCCATGGCTTTGCTCCATGAATTTTGTCCCTTCGATTGGGCATAAATTTCTAAATTTTCCATTTGGAAATGAAATATTCATTGTGCATCTAATAGATTCCATCCTACCTCAACAAAAGGGAACTTTTCACTAGATTACTTTTGGCCCGAGCCTATGGAACCTATCAAGCCTTGTGAAGATTTATTTTTCAAATCATATAAAAAATTCAAGGAAAATAAAATAGTAGAACTATCCCTTCACAACATGCCTCAACCTATGACTGAACCAACCATCCTTGACAAGACAATGATTGAACCCAAAACACTCCCGACCATACAAGAACAACGTATAGAATAACCTCCTGCAATTTCATACAAGAGACCACGAGATAACACAAACAATCTAGTTGTCCCTCCTAGAGTCAAAGAAGTTGACAAATTCAAAGAGAAAGCAGTTGAGAAACCTATTGTTGTTCCCTCTAGTACTCCAAAGGAAGAGAAGGAAACTTTGATTGACAAACCTAGTCTTACAAAAAAACAAATTGAAAATAAAATAAAAAGAAATAAAGTGCTAGAGAGTGTAGATGCAAACATCATGTTATTGCTCAGAGATTGCAAACTGAAGAAAACAAAAATAAAATAGAAAATAAAAAATCCAAACCTACCTAAAGCAATGCATGATGACTCTCAACCTTCGCCACAACATAAGTAAGAACATTGCATGGAAATTGTTATTTTACCACTTGTGATTAATTTAGATGATGGAATTGACATTACAAAGACCGATGAACAAGTGCATGATGAGTTGAATGCATTGTTTTCTTCTTCCATGAGCTTAGATGAAAAATCTACTAATAAGAGTGTTGAACTTGGTATGTGTCCTAGTTCTGAACTTGCTCTTGTCCCTTTGGCTAGTTTCTGACCTTTCATTTATATAGACCAAGATTGAGAGGCTGATGACCTACTTTATGTTGACTCACATGTTCCCTAATAGTCTTTTCCTTCTTCATTTTCTTTGTGATTGCATGTGCATAATGTGATCCCCTATGATGTCTCATTTGATGTTCCTCTCTCTTTTGTGGATTCTTCTATATGTCCTTCATTCTTCTCCATTTTGTAATCATCTTTTTCATTTTTCTTGTGTTTTTCCTTTTGTGGATGACACAAGGCGTCGAGACATTTATGTCTCTTACATGTTTCCTAAAATCTTTTCCTTTTTCATTTTGTCTTATTTTTTCCTTTTGGGGATGATGCAAGGCATTGATACATTCATGTTTCTTTCATGTTGACCCAAAAGGATTTTTCTTTTTTTTCACTCTCTTTGTATCATTCTTCCAGTTTTGTGAGTATTTAGGGAATGATGATAGCTACACACTCTATGAAAACATTGTAGCATAGACATACTGACTCCAAATCCATAGATCCCTTATGTGTTTGTGGGGGAAACCCTTCCTTCCTATTTCATGATGCAACTTGGTTCGAAAAAATATGACTTAGCATAGGGTTTTCTGAGGAAGGCTCTTATGTCTTAGGATAAAAAACATTGGCTACTTTAAAGCAATTGCTCACAATGATTGTGTAGCAACCGCTTTAAATTAGGGGCATACAACGATGACATCTTTTGGAAAATTTTATGGCGCGATTTTCCTTTTTTCTTGTGATGTGTCCTCTTCTTAGTGGTATTGGGTTTTATATCATCCAAGAGTGTATGATCTACTAAAATGGCCTGATGTGAATGAGGCATCCCATGGGTAGTAATTTGACACTTTGGCTTGTCCTCTCTTGGAGAAATTAGGCACAATGCTCCCTAAGAGGAAGAGAGTTACACAAACAAAGCAAAATCCCCTTTAAGCAATTTTTTTTTACATGACATTCAAAAGAATTTACAAAATCATTTTCATTGTGGTGCCTTATCAAAGTTGTTAATTAGGAGGATAACTTCAGTATGGTATGAGAGACTAATTCAATTCTCTCATTTGCCACTTCATTGGCATAACTCACCTAGTGGATAGACTAAGGTTCCACTACCCCATAGTGAGCATACATATTTTGGGAAAGACTCACCTCGCGGAGGACCTAAAGTTCCATGGCCCTAGAGTGGGCAGTGTATGTTATGGATAAACAACCACCGCCTCACATCGTGTTGAATCGATTGTGCTTGATCCTTTGTTTTTGTTTATATTTTTCTTGGTCTTTGATAGGGTATGATCATGTATCTTTGTTATTGCTGCATACTTAAGTCTACTTTAGTGTGAGTTTGACATGGGGTCATCCTCTCACTAAAGTGGGGGAAAAATGTTGTAATTGAAAAAGTATCCTTTTCCTTTCTTGTTTGAATAATTGACATTACAGTTGAATTAATGGTGTCTTGGAGTGGTGTTGTATGTGTTGTACACATTCAAACTATTCTAGGACCTTTATTTAAGTAAATCATGCTTTAATTGGTCCTTTGCAAGGGTGTTGTAAAGTGTTGTAACACACTTTCACACTTTTCTAGGACTTATTTGCTTAATTAAGCCTAATGGGGCCCTTTCTAAATAAAAATATGCATAATTTATACCTTGTTTAGGTGTTGTAAATTTTTTTAAAGAACTTTCACCCTTATCTAGGTGGTCTTAATTAATTGGAGTTATTAACCCTCTTTTGATTGAAATTTAGGCCTTAATTTTGACACCTCCCGAGGATCTTTCTCGACAATCACAAATTAAATATCAAATGATTTCATTGGGAAAAATTTGGTCCTGGTAAGTTGAGCCAAGACCAATTCACCCTTAGTGGTGAATGGGTCCTCCCTTAATAGGACCCCCCTTTTTTAGTTGATCTGGAATGGGTTTTTTGCCCTCTTTCACCTTCTTAAAGCTTGGTCCTGGAAACTTAGCCAAGACCCATTCACCTTTGGTGGTGAATGGGTCCTCCCTTAATGAGACCCTGATTTATAAATTTAATTCTTGTGGGAATTTAATTAAATCTTTCTTTCCAGATCTAGTGTTGGCCTTAGTTCTTTGAATTTTGGGGTTAATCTCTTAATTTAGTATAAATAATGGGTTAATTCACATTGTTTCTCCTAGTAAGTTTATGAATAATTCAAGTGATCAAGCATTAGAGAATTTCAAGAGCATTCATAGGGTATTTCAAGGCATATTTCAAGTGTTTATTGTAGCAATTCAAGGTCTTATCATCATGTCAAGGGTTTAATGCATTCATGTGTGTTAAGCTAAGACACAAATGTTGCATTGAGGATCCATTTACAAGGTTCATCCTAAATCCAAGATCTACATTCTTCATGGCCACTCCATGATTGTTTGCAGACTTGCTTCACAAGACAAAATCCAAGGTGACATCATTTGTATTATTTCATGTTCATGCTTCATTTTCACTCATTTCATCACTTGGTTTAATTACCTACAAGGGGTTTGACCGAGGAAAACCCCCATTCACTAACAAATACACAAGTTTTTCTTTCCCTTGAGTGTGTTATTGCAGATTTATAGGTTGGAGATCAATTGAGCAAGATTTGGAGCAAAGTTGTTATCTACATTGCAAGATCACAGAAAGAGCTCTACAGAATTAACTACAATCTTCCAAAACTTGATAACCAAGATTTCAAGAGTGCAGAAATCAAGGTACGAGATCCTAAAATCAGTTTTTCAAAACCCTAAAAGGACCCATTCATTACTGAAGGCGAATGGGTCCTCCATAGCTCAAAAACAACAACTTTCTAGCTAGGTGCACAACTTTTTATGATCTAAAAACATTCCTCATAGTTTCTATAACACTTAGGTTGTATTTTTGGTTGCTATTAGCATCATATTTTGTATAATTTGAGGTGTTTAGGGCCTTGAAAATAGGTGATCCATCTCTTTGCTCACACATTAGGGTTTATCCTATTTTCACCCTAATCAATATGTGATGTATATATATACACACACACATACATACAAAGGTGTGAATGATTTTCTTTAATTTAATTTCACTCTTCAAAAGAGAGCAATAAAAGATAATGGGAAATTAAAATGTTTGTAACTCCCACCAAATTCAAATAGAGGCCGATTCCCTCATGTGGAGTGGTCGACCAACTAACATAATGAAGGAAACACAAATTAAGTTCCCATATCCTACCCAAAATAGTAGGGGACGATTCCAATTCAGAATGGGGAGAAAAAGATAGTAAGAAGGAAAAGGCAGAGGAGGAGGAAAGATCGACAAGTTGGAGGGAAAAAGCAAAGTGATTCTATAAAAGGGAAAAATCACTATGCCAAAATGTTGGAGGTAATTCAAACTTGTTTGTTTCATCCATGCATTATCAAAATTATCTCCTATCTTGTAAAAGTTTTACACAATTCTATGTGTTTATTGTCCATGTATGAATTTGGGGTTTTTGTTGTCTAGGAGATTGACTATGTTGATTTATTATGAAGCCCATGATGGTCGAGCTATTGAAGCTCTATAATTTATTGTAATTATTGTTCAACCCTATGTTGGGGTTGGGTTTGACACCCACAATGAGTCATTTTATGTGCATGATATTTATCAGTTTGGGGTCATGGCCTATCAGACTACCTAAATGTATTCTATGGAATTGATTTGCATATATTCATCGCCCTATAGGTGACTAGCCGAAGGTCCATCCACTGTCATTTATTTTTATTTAAAACACTCACACGATTCTTTTAACTCTACCTATCATAAGGTTAGGGTGGTGAAGGTCGCCTATTATTGTAGATGTTAAGTGATGCGTTAACCATTCTTAAATATGGGTCTCACCACCCACTGTAATGTGGTGGCAAGATCAAACAATGAATGCTTGTTGATAAAAACTCTCTACAAAGCCTATGATGGCCTTCTCAGGCCGCGACATTTGAATCCATTGTTGCATCATATGGTTGAGCATATGCATATATATATATATACACATGTATACACATATGAATGTAATGCATGAGCATTGTCTCTTATATGATCACTATTGAATAGTTTGTTAAATTTGAGTCAAAAGTACTGACTATGTTTTGTTTATTTTATTCATGCATTTTGGGGTGTTAAACACCATAATGGGTTAAACCTATGGCTTGAAAGATTTTGGTCAAAGTAAAGTAATCCCAAAGGTATACAATATCATGTTATGAAGGGATGATAACATGCATATTGTATCCTCTGGAAGAAATGATTTTGATGGGAAGGGTTTACATTTGATTTTAGTGAATAGTTTGAACAAGGAAAAAAAAGTATAATTGTAATAGAAAAAATGCTCTTTATTTTTGTTAATGGGTGATATATTTCTATTTAGATTCATCGACCCACTCTTTTATAAATCAATGACTATGAAAATTGATGTTTACATTATATCCAAAACAAGAAATATATGATATTTTATATTTTGAAAAACCTGTCTAAATGAATTGATGCTATATTTCTTCTTTGAATATGAAAGTATACTTGTGTTAAAAGGATTTTCAGTTAAATTTTAGAATGTATATGCATATTCTTAAATTATTCACTTCCAGGAATATATGTGAACATGCATAAAGATCCCTTTATGCATGCTCACATACATTAGGTATACCTTCTAATTCATCCTAATTATTTTACTTATTGAGTAAGTTATAGATGTTTTGAAAATCGAACCAAACTATAAATCTTGAACAATATTTAATTGCAATTACATATGATAATAGATGAATAGATATACCAAGTGTGAATGAATATTGTTTTATTTTGTTAAATTGCATGATACAAGAATTCTTAGTAGACTGTAGAACACTAGTATGTTAGTAATGGATGGTCTAAAGGGAGGGATACCCCTTGATATGATAAGCTTTGTGTTTGGTAATGGGTGCTAGAGAGAATAGATTTGATTTCCCAAATCTAAGCAGAGCCGTATTTCATACAACATGAGCTTGGCCAAGCTTTGTAGTCATTTTTTTATGAATACAAAATAGACAATGTTATTTATCTCCTCTCTGTTGTACTGATTTACCTAACTTGGAACTTGCACATTCTAACAAAGTAGATAGAAGTGCATGCAGTTAGGCACGGACAAATTCCACCTTGCAAATTGTATCTCTTGTTAAGTGTTATGTGTAGGGTCGGGTACTCTTCGACTGATTGAAGAATTCCAGGGAAGCATTGCTTCATAGTTGGGTGGAAAAGCACCTCAATCACGTTCTCATCCACCAATGGAGGTGAGCTATCATGAAGGAATCATATCAAAATTCTATTATGTATTGTATCATTGATGCAAATGAACAAATGATGTATTTGTAAGAAAACTATGTAAATTGAGATTGAATTTGAGGCATTGAATGTATAGTCAAACATGTATGTAACTATTGATATATGAGAATGAATATATTTATATATTCTTGATTTATTTGTGATTTATGACCTATTTATTGCTAAATGGAATTAGCTATGGAATTTGTGTAACTAATTTGATATTCATGATGTCAATGTTTATTTATTTTTGAATTAAATCTAGTTGGGCTATTACATTTGGTATCAGATCTCAAGGTTCAGCTCTAGGCCTATGAGCCCATGATGGTTGAACTAGGGAATAGTGGACCCATAACTAGATTTAAGTTATATAGAAAATGGCCAATTTGAATTGGTTGGAGGAAATGGGAAGGTCCGTGTTGGGAAGAAAGAGGGGAAAAACTAATAGGGTTACAAGGAAGTTAGTCGCTATAGAAGAAACCTCCCAACTTGAGAACCAACCAAAGATTCTCGATGAAGAAAATCTAGCACACACCCTCACACATCTTAAGCTTGAGAGAGGGAAAAATATAGAGGAGGCCAAATGAACTCTTAAGACTAAGAAAAAATCCACATTTATAGATTGGCCCGTAGGATGTGGACCTAATGTGCCAATAATGACTAAAGAGGAGATGGAGTGCCTATGTGCATGTCCTTCCTTGCCCAAAGGGAAAAATGCAGATTTAGATGAGGA
Source organism: Sequoia sempervirens (assembly GCA_007258455.2). Lineage (NCBI taxonomy): Eukaryota > Viridiplantae > Streptophyta > Pinopsida > Cupressales > Cupressaceae > Sequoia > Sequoia sempervirens. Next base: position 4,336 of record VDFB02159155.1, on the reverse strand, counting down.
TCCTGAAGAATGTCCCATTTTTGATAATGAAGGAACTCGTTAGAGTATGATTTTTTTTTGTAAATAAGGATCAATCTAATCCAACTTAATATAAATAAAATAATTTTTTTGTTGAGAAAAGGCATGAATCTTGGAAAATTTTCTTGCGAGATAACATGCATCTTTTTCTTCTTTCTCTTCCTTCTTAGCTTTCTTGTTAAGTGCATTATATGCAATAGCTAAAGCATAAAACCTTATTATGGAAATATAAACACCACTATGACACAGGTCAAGTGTGAGTCACTATGGTGACCACCAGACAAGATATCGGTGGTAGCAAACATGAGAATGGGCCAAGTAAGAGGTTAGATCAAATTTTGGAACTCTTGAACCAATAAGAATCCCAAATGGACCATTTGGAGAAAGAGGTCTGAGGAGTGCGGGAAGACTAGAATATTAGGAATGGGGTACCTAACCAAGGAGAAGGAGATCATAATTGAGGTCAGATTGAGGAAGAATTGGTAAAGGATCAAGTAAGAAGGTAGCACCACCAAAGTTTGATGGGAAGGCTATCGAAGATGGGGTTGAAGCCTAGATTATAGAGATGGAAAAATATTTTGGACTTCATAACCTATCGGATCAAACCAAGGATTCTTGGGCAACATATCAATTGTTTGGAGAGGTAGCTACTTGGTGGGACAATGAGAAGGACAAAGGAAGACTCCTCTAGAAGGAATTACTTGGGAGTTTTTCCTTGAATATTTTAGGAAGAGGTGGCTACCATAACTTTTCTTTGACAAGAAGATGACTGAATTTTAGAATCTGACCCAAGGAGGCTTGACAATAGTTCAATACTTGGATAATTTTACCAATTTCCTTAGGTACTTGTTATAATATCAATCTGGCGAGCAATTTCAGATTTGAAAGTCTATATTGGGACTAAGACCCCACATTGGATCTGAAGTTGATCTCCAAAATCCTCCTACTATGGTAGAAGCTTTTGAAAAGGCTATAGAGAAAGAACAAAAGTTTCTACAGTTGTCTTATCTTTGTAGAGGAACCCAAACCTTAGTTTAGAAATAAAAGGTTTTGGAAAGGAGACAAATAAACAGGAAATAAGTCCCATTAGATTCAGAGTCTAGAAAGGGAAGGAAACCCTCTAGAAAAGGAAGAAGGCAACTGAGGTAGGAGGAAAAGGACTAATAAAGGAAATGACAATTATAATGTGGAAAATGGTACTAAAAGGAGGAAAAAGTTGGAGGTCAGAAATGACTACATGATGGGTGCTACACTTGTGGGGAGATCATTATGCATCTAACTACCCTGAGAAGTTGAAGTGATGGAAGGAAGGAAACCAACAGTACACCCCTCAACAGTAGAATATTTTTGGAAAGTTATCCAAGTTCTCGTTCTACTAGGATAGGGTGCATTACCAAGGCCACATCATCTCAATAGAAGGAGTGTTTGTGGATCCTGAAAAAAGATAAAAGTAATAGCAGAATGGCCTGCACCTCAGAATGTGTCAGAAGTATGAAGTTTTATGGGCCTTATAGGATATTATAGAAAATTTGTGCAATGGTTCTCTAAAATAGTATCCCAAATAACATCTCTTCAGAAGAAAGGAAAGAGGCTTGAGTGGACTAAGAAGTGTGATCAAGTTTTCCAGCTCCTTAAGAAGAAGCTGACTATAGCTTCGATACTCATTATTACAGATCCCAATGGCCAACTTTCAGTGATCATGGGTGCTTCAGGAGATGGAGTAGGAGTAGTGTTAATGCAAGAAGGGTAAGTGGTGGTGTATGTGTCTAGGAAGTTGAAACAACACAAAGTAATATATGCACCACATGACTTGAGCGAGTACGACTTTGGAATTGAGTACATAAAAAGAAAGAAAATTGAGTGGTAGATGCTCTTAGTAGATGAAGACATTTGATAGCTATGACCTCTATAAGATTCAATCTGAAATAGTAGGTAATACAACACTTGCAAGGAGATAAACATTATGAGAGGGTTAAAAGGGATCTAGACGAGAATCCAACAAATCCTCGATTTGATGGGTACGAGTTTGAACCAAGTGGTATCTTACAATATGAAAAATGTATCTATATCCCAAATCTAGAGAACTTAGGAAGTTGGTCCTAGATGAGGTCCATGATGCACCATATTTGAGACACCCTAGAGTTAAAAAGATTATCACAGAACTAAAATTCTTGTACTTTTGTTTGAAAATCATAAAGGACATAGTAGAATGTGTAGCCAGATGCTTGGAGTTTTAGTGAGTCAAGGTTTAGCATGTACATCTAGTAAGGCTCCTTTATCCCCATGATATACCTGATTATAAATGGAAAGTGATTAGTATGGAATTTGTACAAGGGTTACCCCTAAGAAAGAATAGACATGATTTAATTTTGGTAGTAGTCGATAAGTTAACTAAGGTAGCACATTTTATCCCAGGGAACCTTACTGATGGATCATTGACCTTGGCCAAGAAATATGTCTAGGAGATCTTCCATTTACACAGAGTGCTAGAGACCACTATATCTGACTGAGTTACACGAATTACATCCAGGTTTTGGATGACCTTGAATGCAACATTGGGGACTAAGTTAAATTGCATTTTAGCCTATCATCCTCAAACTGATGGTCAAACTAAGTGAGTAAATCAGGTTGTAGAAGAAATCCTTCAGATGTATTGTATGGATCAACAGTAAAAATGGGAAGAGTACCTACCACTCATATAATTTTCTTATAACAACTCCCATCATTTATCCTTAGGAATGAAACCTTTTGAGGCTCTATATGGGTGTAAGTGTCATACTCCCATCGGTTGGGACAAATTGGAAGATAGGATCCTAGTGGGTCTTAAAATGCTAAAAGAAATGGAAGAGTAGATGAGGCTTATCAAGAGTAGACTCAAGGAAGCAACAGCTAGGAAAAAGAGCTATGCTAATAGAAATAGAACCTTTAGACACTTTACAAACATAGACAAGGTCTTTTTGAGAGTCAATCCACATTAGAGCTCTATTACCTTTGAGAAGTCATCCAAGCTGGCTCTGAGATATGTGGATCCATTTGATGTGCTGGAAGTGATCAACCTAGTTGCATACAAACTTGCTCTACCCCCTAGGTAAGTGCATGGGTTTGTGACACAATTTTGGCTCTTATGATGCCACATTAATTTATAAAATAAAAAAAAATTGACTTGCACGAGAAAATGAAGATAGTTACACTCAAAATTTCAAGATGCAACAAGAACAAAAGTTGAATTGCTCCGAGTCTAGTTTCTAAGCTACTATTTTTTTTTTAAATTAATGAGGATCAAGGGTCTCAAAAAGGGGGGGGGGGACCAAAATAGGTCCTGTTTTTATTATAAAAACATAGCATCTTAGGGCTCCCCCCTTTTCGATTAAATTTTTTTAGAATTTCAAAAATCCCAATAGTGAGAAATTAGCTAACACCATGTAGTTTATCCTCATTCTTTCAGATAATTTTTTTAATGAATATATAATATTTTATGAATTTTGAAAGTGGAAACATCTTGAAAAGTTGAAATTTGAGCGTGCTCCCCCCTAATTTTTTGAAAACTAATTGAAAATTGATTTTTTTTCATCATGTGTAGAATGAAGTCTAGTTTCAAAAAATGTAATTTGTTTCACATTTTGATGAATGAGTAAAAATATATCCTAAAACTAGCACATGTTGGTCTTTGACCAAAAATGAAGGCATTTACAATAGAATCTATGGATCAAAACCTTAACTAAATAAGAATAAAAAAATAATTCTATATTTTGATAGCTAAAAGAGAGGTTAACACTATCATGGTTTTTTTATAAACTTGCATTGAAAGACGTGCAAATGAGATGGGGAGCATAGACAAAAATATGAGGAAATTTGGAAAATCCTGTCAATTAACACGTCCAAAGCAGGTCATTTGGTGATCACCAAATTTAGTGCTCACAAAATAGCACATCACATTTGGCGAGTGACAAATTTGGCATTCGCCAAATGTGATGTGTCATTTGGTAAGTGCCAAATTTGGTGCTCACCAAATGACCTACTTTGAAAAAAACTTGAATTTTCCCTCTTTGGTTGAAATATTTGATAATGCTTAGAGTGCATAGTTTATGATCATAGATGGATAGTTGGGGTTTTACCTTTCATACGCTCTCTAACTTCTTACCCTAATTGGATAACTCTTTATCCCTCTAAAATATCTCCCTCCCAGGTCTCACTCCCTCCCACGTGACCTAGACTACTCTCTCTTAGTCCAATCCCCTCTCGTAGGTCTCTTTCCCTCCCACCTAAGTACCTAAATAAATCTATTCACTTCAACCCCCTTTCTCACTCTCCTTCTCTC
>VDFB02159154.1:0-20621 GCA_007258455.2 Sequoia sempervirens | reverse complement strand
CATCTAATGTCCCAAATTATACATGTTCCATGGCCCATTTGGAAATTTATCAAGAAAACCTATTTGCAAAACCAAAGTAAATATTTAATATTTTGCTCCCGACACTTTACATCCTACATGTTACAACCCATTTCATTGTTACCAAGTTACTTTTACCATTATGAGTGAAAATGTTGACAAATGTAAATTGACTTCAATATGTTTGTTAGGTAAATGAAATATGTGAATATACAATAAGATGTTATTGATTTCAAAATTTTGAATATGTTTTGAATTAGTGGAATGCTATGTATTGCAATATGAACATTCTAATGCTTTGTTGATACAAATGTGTTATGATGCAAATGGATTTACTATGAACGTCTAACTACCTTGGTGTTGTGCTAAGTTGATTGCAGGGACAGGTTCAATTGTCTGGAAGGGAAGGGAAGTATCACTCAGGAGAAGTGATTGGTTGAGTAACCCTAAATGATTCTAATTGAGCTTACACACACTCACACCCTAGTTGGTCTACTTGAGTCGGGTCGGGTGGAACCAAGTAACCTTTGAGGATAGTTTGAAATTCTTGAGCAATGTCTTTGATTTCTTTGATTGTACGATCAAGTTGTCATGATTGAATCTTCGAGTCTTTGGGATTTATGATTAGTTAACCTTACGTTGATTCGTATGTATGTTAAATGTATACATGTATATGGGTATATATATATTAATATAATGTAGATAATTACGTTAAAGGAAACACATATACATATACATTAATGTATGTATATGTGTGATCATTTCAACATAGGTTTATGTACTTATATATTCAATTGTCTATAACGAATAGATTATTGGGTGTAAATATATATTAATATATATATATATATATGTAGTATAACAATGGATGTTATATACATATATATATATTCATAACATATATATGTTTATATGTGTATTGTTCTTAATGTGAAAATATACATATATATATACATTAATATATATATATATATATGTATGTATGTATGTATCAGATATGAACGTATATATTTATGTATGCTATTTGTATACATACATACATACATCCATGCATACATACATACATACATACATACACACACACACACATAAACGATTGTTAATCGATATATGTTTATACATTTATAATTTGACAATTATACTTGATAATATTGATATATATATATATATATATAATGATTAGTGTTTTAGTAAAGCTAAAACACATTATATAGTGCTACCTTATAAGAGGGAAAGGCTTTGATAAAGCCAACAATTAACCATAGTTGTTGCACATATATGTAGTGTGTCCAAGATAGCACATTAAACATAGCGCTGACTTATGGGTGATTGCATTGAGGGTTAAATGTTGTTTAAACATGCAATAAACAACACATTACATATGGTGCATGGTAAAGAGAAAAGCCAAGTCTAAATCATAAATACAATGCATAATATAAGGAATTTTCAATGTTTTGTAGAAGACTTAATGTTCAAACCAACAACATAGAATGTGCAAGTGCATATGGAAAAAGTGCAAACTATTAGCAACATGTAAACAAATGGAAGAAGTAGCAAATCACATATGCACTATAGAAAGAAATGTGCAGAATTAATGAATATAAATATGCACTATAGAAAGAAATGTGCAACATTAATGAATAGATCAACACTATAAAAAGGGAATTCGACTCACTGTTATGTGTCAAATGCTTTGGCTTGAATCAAGTCAACAAAGAGAAACACAACTAAATAAGTATTGACCTTTTCCTCTAATAATAAGCAAGCTAGTAAATAGGGAATATGGTGAATAGTTGGTGCCATATTATGAACTCTATGATTCATTTAGAAGTCTCTTGAACCTATAAGTCAATTTCCAAATTTGAACATGTACTTTATGATTCAATCAACCTATTGTTGGCAAGCAAAGAATCAACCTGTTGTCTTGTTTGGGTGAGTATTGAGATAAAAATTTGCCACCTTTTTATTATCAAGTTGAGTCGATGGAATTAAGTTGAGAAGTGTCATTTCATAGGCCTTGTTTATAGCCCATAGATGCTAGTTTTTGGGTATAAATAGAGGCACCCTTACCTCATTTGGATACACTTTTTCTATGCATTATTATGCTACTCCATTCTGCTAAAATTTTATTGAGCAATTCTTATTCTACTAAGAGTTATTTGTGAGGAAACTTATGTGAGAGGAATTGAGAGGATTTGTTTCTAAGCTAATTCTAAGAAGGGGCCAAGCTTATGAACTAGTGAGACAATTGGATTCAAGCAATTAAAAGGAATGAGATTATATTCACTTTATGTTTATCTACTTTTCTGAAAGATTGAGTGTCTTGTATGTTTTATTGGAATTTGCATTTGATTGTTTGAGAAAACATTCCATTTAAATATCTTCATATGTTTGGAACAAAAAATGCATAAAATAGTTATATGTTGGAAAACATAGTGGGTTGTGACTCACTTCTCAATTCTTGATCAATGAGCACTTTCTATTCTGCATAGTGTAACAAAACAATGTATTGAAGTTCACCTTCATATTTTAGAACAAACCTTAGTTTCAACAAACATTCCATTTCAATATCTTCATATGTTTGGAACAAAAAATGCACAAAATAGTTGCAGGATAGAAAACACACAGGGTTGTGACTTGCTTCTCAATTCTTGTTCAATGAACACTTTTTGTTATGCAGAGTGTAACAAAACAATGCATTGAAGTTCACCTTCATATTTTATAACAACCCTTAGTTTTAGTACACATTCCATTTCAATATATTCATATGTTTGGAAGAGAAAAAGCACAAAATAGTTGTATGTTGGAAAACGTAGTGGGTTGTGACTCACTTCTCAATTCCTATTCAATGAGCACTTTCTATTCTATAGACTGTAACAAAACAATGTATTGAAGTTCACCTTCATATTTTATAACAACCCTTAGTTTGAGTAAACATTACATTTGAATATCTCCATGTATGTTTGGAACATAAATTGCACATAATAGTTGCAGGTTGGAAAACACAATGGGTTGTGACTCACTTCTCAATTCTTGTTGAATGCTCAAGGGAGTACAGTTCAGGGTGGAGTTGCAAACATATGAAGGTAAAAATAATGAACTAAATAATTGCAAGTTGGAAAACACAATGTGGGATGTCATTAGATTCCTTTATGAAACCTACACAGATACCAAACATCTCCTCATTTATTCAATACAATGAAAGTTGACAGACTTCTCCCTTCTCCTAGTACAAGGGCCATTGTAGAAAATCCTAGCTACCACTCTCTTATTCTTATGTAAAGCATTACCTTTCATATGTTAATCCCAAAATTTTGCAAATTTATTAATATTTAAAATGAAATTGTAATCTTGCATTGCCTTTTGATGGGCAACAAGTTAAGGAACACATGTATTGTGATGTTCACCTTTTGTTAACGATTCGAGCTTGCATGTTTGTAGCCTTTTTTTCCAATCTAGCAACCAATTTAGTCAATGTATGATGCTCATTTTTGTGATGTATATTTTCAAAAAGAGAACTTAGATCATAGGACTTCAGGTGTAGGTGAGATTTCAAATGTGAAAGCCTCTTTTCCAATGGCAACCATGTTGCAATTTATGCTTCAATTCTTGGGAGCATGTTTTGACAAATAACACATTGAGACTCTTCTTGAGACAATACATGAAGGTGCCTTAACAATTCACCTCCTCACCTGTGACTTCCACCACTAAGAAGACCACTTGGCTGAAAAATGCCACCTTTGCAACTCTGAATTGCTACAAACTCATGCACTACGAAATACAAATTGCATAGTTTCTTTGATTTCATCTTCATATGCAACAAGAGATAGTGGCAACATTGCATTTCCATTGCTCACCAATTTGGCTATTGATTGTTGACTTGTTGATGAAATGGTATGGGCTTGGATTTTGTTTAAAGGGATAATCGTTACTCCTCGATGTAGATGTCCTACTTAGTGGGAGCTTTCCTTTCTATTTCGTATCCACTACCACACTACACGAATTCCCTCCACCAACCTCTAATGTAGCTATTTTTGTGTCATCTTTAACTTTAATAAGTTGTGCAACAACACCTTTGACTTTTGACCTATCAAAATTCTTTATAGGACCATTATAGGTAAATTAAACATTTCCTAATCGAGCCTTGAGGAGCTTGATATCATCCTTCAACTTGGGAACTATGCTAGATTCTTGGAAAAACTCATTTTCTAATGTCTCCATCTACCCTTCTTCGTGGGAAACACCTTCCATTGTTGTCTTTTTTTTTCTCAAATTCTTGTCTTTTAGGTTGTAGCTCTCTCTGAATAGCGTTAAGATCCTCTTCTTTTGACCATGACAACTTCTTGTGTTTTAATCCCTTTTCTAATTGGTTAATTTTAGTCTTCGGTTGTTTTTCTCCACTTTTAGCACTTCCAACTATTGCTTTTCCATCTACAAATTGATCATCGACATGTTTTTCCTTGTCACCATTGCTCTTACCTCTTAACACCCCTTGCTATTCCTTTTCATGATCTTCTAACTTCTCTTTCACATCTTTTGCTTCAAGCTTTAGATAAGCTACTCCCTCATCAACCCTTAGGACAACAACATCTGTTTCTTGGATAGAGTTTGGAATTTCTTTAATACTTTTATGTGCCTTTGCAACTTCTTTTAGGTGAGTTTTTGCAGTGTCTTTATCATTAGACTATGTTAATGTTTCTTTTTGCAAGATCGTTATTGAACATGTCCACCTTTTCAAATAAGACTTTCATGCCTCCACCCAACTGATTCTCTTTTTGTGCACTTAGATCTTTTTTTTCCTTTTCCTTATCATCCATTTCCAATTATATTTGTTCTATAGAATTTCTAACTTCAAGAATGCTTGGCTTCATTTGTTCAACTCCACTTATAGCATCATCTCTCTCTTTCTTTGCTTACACAAATTGATATGCAATACAAAACCTTTCGAGTTAATCCACTTTTGTATTGCCATTTGCCCCTTGCACATACTACACATGCTCCTTCCTCAACTTCTCATGAGTAGGAAGAACCTCTTCAGTCAATACATTATCTATCTCATTCAATTTGGTCTACTTCTTCCCAAGTGTTTTTATAGAAAATTCCTTTTCATTACATACTTTCTAGTATGCCCTCTTATTTTTTATTAATAGCATCTCATAAAATTCTGATAATGAATATTTTTGGGATTTTGTCTGATTTGTTGCAAACAAATGGATATAGTTTTGAATTTATTGAATACTTTTATATACCTTTGTAGCTACTTTTTTCCCAACTTTGAGAGTGCATTTATTGCATAATTCATATTTCTTTTAACAAGTTATTTGCAACAAGTGTATTTATGATTACATAATTCATATGTTTCAGATAAGACTTTCATGTCTCCACCAAATTGATTCTCTTTTTATGCACTTAGATTTGGTTTTTCAATAGTAAGTGGGTTGCAATTTTTATAATATGCAATGTTTTCCAATCTATAGTTCTAGAAAATAGTATTAATGTAACTAAGACCCTTTTTTTTCATAAATACATTGGGATATTTATTTACTTTTTGAAGTAGTGGATGAAGGAGTATTTGGAGGATTTTTTTTAAATTTCTACATGCCCGAAATGCTATCTGTTATTGACGCTTTTTTTGATTTTTTGATAGTACAACTAAAGATGTTAAACACAAGGATTCACATCGGGTAGCTTCCCAGTGACTCTCAGGAAAACAATGGTAGTCTTTTCTCAATAGACATGCTACATTGTACTTTTAAATTCAATTGTGAGATTGTGGAGAATGCAATTCATAAGATTGATAGATTTTTGATGCCCATGGAACCTGCACTCCCCTATTCTAAGGCTGACGTAGCATGTGGCTTCCTCTCTAACTCCATAGACCTGCTCAGAAGCTGAACTCTGCTCCACATTCTTTGTGTGATGTATGTGTGAAATTTTGTGGTAAATACAACATAGCTGGATGAAGCATAGGAAAGATATGATGTTGATGAGGGTGTATACCCCGTTGGTGGCATCTTTACACATTCCTTTCTTCAATAATCCTTGGATATGAGGTGTGTAAGAGTAGCTTTTAGCAACAACCTATAGGATAATGGTCATGGTTTTTTGTCTCTGTTATCTCCTCGCTTCCCTAGCCGTGATGTTTCTTCTTGTCTATCGATTTCATCACTTTTATCATTTGTCTTGGCAAGCCCCATACTACATTGTCCCATCATGTTATGTATTTTTTTATGTATGTTTGTATGTACATAGGTGTGCTTTTTCCAGAGATTAGCCGTGTCCTGTGAGAGAGAAGCTACTCTCTCATCAACAACACACTGCTGGAAAAAACACACTACTACACTGTCCCATCATGTTATGTATGTTTCTATGTATGTTTTTAGGCATTTTTGTATGTACATAGGTGCATTTTTTTGGGAGAATAGCTACGCCCATAGAGGTTTTTACAACATTGTGTGCATTGAAGGTTTCATAAATCATGCACTCACATACCACTATATTTTCCAACTTACAATCATACAAAGTGTTAGTGGTTGTTGGAAAACATTGGGTGTTTAAAAAATGACACCTTTCGTTGCATTCCTATCTAAATCACAAAAAAAATTCAAGACATTCATATTGTTGTCTAAAATTCAATCACCATTGGGGACAATGGATCCTTTAGACATGTTTGGAGAAAACATAAGGATTTCTTGATCTTGTTTAGAGGTAGAATCTCAATATGTTAACCATTTATTAACATGTATAATTTGGGACATTTGAGGTCCGTATAATTTAAATTATATTCACATTGTGAAGTACTCTTGTGATGATTTATAATAAACCCATAAATTTCTTGTGTGCTTCATCTTCTAATTTTATATCGATCAATCTTGGAGTTGGGATCATATGGTATTTTGAAATGAATTCTCATATTTTTTTAAGTTATAAGAACTTGATGTTAAAACATAGTTTTAATTTGCATATGAAATGAGCTACTTTAACTGATGCTTGTGCTATATTGATGTAATGTGTAAGATAAGATCAAAGTCATCATGCTATGAATTCCACTTATTTATAGAAGTTAGATTATTTTTACATGCTTTGTTGCATTTGATTGTATGAACTCAATGTTAGTGGATAATAGCATGATTTTGATAAAAATAAAATTATGGATTTTGAAAATTGTTAAATATTTTTGTTTACAAAGATTTTGGCACCCAAATGCTTTCTAGCACTTCTATGGTTTTTCACCTAAAAGGAGAATATGAGCCAAAATGGGAAATGTATACACTCAAAATCAATGTAAGAATGGATGGAATATTCATAGATGCAATGTCTAAATGCAATAGACAAATAAAAGAAATGATTTATTAATGCAAAACCTAAGAAATGCAAGTCGTTTGAAAACATAGTGATGTATGCAAAATGACCTAAGAATGCAAGTAAACAATAACAAAATTGAACAAGATTGGAGAGGTGCACCTAGAAACTAAAGTGTGATGGTGAAAGGCTATGGAATCCTCGCAGATTTTGTTGTTGAAGCCAATTGGGACACTTACACCAAGCCGGTGACTTAGTCCTATTTCGGGGAGATTCTGTCAGAACAAGTTTTTACCAAATGGGTACTCAGAAATGTAAAAATCGCTTTTCAAGCTTGGTAGTGGGACTAATTCACCACAGGTGGTGACTTATTCCACCTGGGAATCTCAGGGAATTTGGGACAGGAATCTGTAGCTTTTGGTCTACACTTCCCTTCTTGATAGGTGTCTAGTTCAGATTCTGTAGAAATCGGGCTGAAAAAGGTCTCCAAGCTTTAATTAGGGATTTGTTGACTTGAATGACTTTGATGAGTTGAAAACACCTTTTTAACACTTTCTTCTTTGACAAATTTCCGTGATACAAGGCTCCTCAAGTAAACGCATGCAAAGAGGGGAAAAATGGTTAAGGGTTAGAGAAAAGGGATTTTCCTTGGTCAAACCCTGATTTGGTAATCAAACCCTAGAAAATGAAATGAAATATAAAGAGAATGATGAATGAATAACATGCAATGTCATAAAATCACCAAACCCTTGATGTTGAAATGTGAAGATATGCAACAAGATGCTCGAATGGATGCTTGATGATGCCTTGAATGCTTGAGAATTATGAATGAAAGTAAGCTAATGTGTGAATGAATGCAATTCAAACCAATTGGGGTGAAATGAGAGAAAACCCCTTTATTTATACTTATTTTACAATATTTCCTAAAAAATAACACATTGCGTGTCAACCTTTAAGGTTAAGAGAATAAAAATACCACTAGAAAATTAAAATTATTTTGATTTTGAAAGTCTAATGGGGACTAAGTCGCCCAAGGTGACTTGGTCCCACCATGGAAATTTTATTGGGTGTCAGAAATTAAAGTGTATTTAATGATGTTTAACGATATTATTCTTTGAAAAACATTTAAGCAAGGCTGAAAAGTGCATTAAGGGTCATTTAAACATAAGAAAGGGTCAAATTATTGATGACAAGCCTAGAAAAGCATGAGAGTTTGTTACAACTCTTTACAACACTTTGAAATAAGACTTGGTAAGTGATAAAAAGGGGTTATTTAAGTGAATTATAATGAAAGGATCCTAGAAAAGTGTGAAATTGGGTTACAACACTTCACAACACTATTACAAGACATCCTAGAATTCTTAATGATTCACAAGGGTCCAAGACCTAATGTGAATGTGTTGGAAACATTACAACATTAAATCTAGGAAAAATCAAGCCAAAGTCCACTAAGAGGGTCTAAACATGAGAAAAAGTAGAAGGGTTACTTTTTCCGTGTCCACAATTAGCCCCCACTTTAGTGAGAGGATGAACCTGCTTCAAACTCACACTAAAGTAGTAGAAAATGCATATCAAGAGGGTTTTCAATGAACAAATGCTTAGTAAGATGAGACAACAACAATCAAGAGGGATGATCAAGCCCCTAGGATGAAGTTCCCATGGAAAACTAAACATGATAAAAAGAAACACATGTGAGAATGATAAAAGAGAGAAGAGGAGAAAGAAAAGAGAGAGAGACAGATCAAGATTCAATCGTGTGTGCATCCCGTTGTGGATCAGATCTAGGCGGTTTGTCTGGAAAGAAAATGAATACTCACTCTGAGGAAATAGAACTCATGGCTGTCCACTGGGTGAGATGGCCAAAAAGGTGAGAAACATACACTCATGGCTTGTATGCACTCACACACATGCAGGTGGCTATGGGGAAAAGTCATGCCTCAGAATGGGCTTCCCGCTCAACCATACCAAAGTTATACCTCTTGATAACTTTAATAAGGCGCCACAATGGAAAATGACATTTCAAGTTTCACGAGACAAGCAAAACTTTGTATGCTTGGAGCTCATGAAAAAATGTGATGGCTCCACAGGCATGCATGCTATGTTATGCAAGGTGGCCATATAACAAATGCAAAATGCAACATAAAAAAGATGTTAAAAGGAGTCTTGCTTAGTTCATGTGAGGTCTATAACTTAGGGGAAATTGTGTCTAATTTCTCCAAGAGAGGACTGATAAAATAATGTAAGATTCACAACTTAGGGGATGCAATGTGTCGCATCAAGCCACTAAGAGGAATGTAATATACTAAGATAGATCACGCTCATGAAGGGAATCACACCCAATGTCATCCACAAAGCGACAAAACACATCGTATGAAGTAACAAGGTTGCACTAAGAACCAATAAAAAGGAAAAATGAAAAAGAATAATGCCTATGTATGCCCCCACTTTAAAGGAATTGCTACACCTGTACTGTAAGCAATTACTTTTAAGTAGCAAATGAAAAATTCAAACAAAAAGAAAGACATGAGAGCCAAATTGGAAAACCCCTATGCCAAGTCATGTGTTTCCTAGTAAGGCTACGTCATGTGAGAGAAAGGAAAAAGAAAGGGAAAGAAAGGGGTTACCCCAAAAATGAAAATACCAAAAACATAAGGGATCTATAGATTTGGGGTCAGTATGTTTTTTGCTATAATTTTTTATAGAGCTCTCGGAACTATCATCATTCCCCAAATACATAGAATTGGAAGAATGATACAAAGAGAGCGAAAAAAAAGAAAAAAAAAGATCCATTTGGGTTAACATGGAAGAGACATAGGGTGTCTCGACACTTTGCATCATCCCCAAAAGGAAAACACAAGAAAAAAGAAAACGAAAAGGAAAAAGGAAAATAAAAATCTTTTGGGTCAACATGAGAGAGACATTGTGGTCTCAATGCCTTGCGCCATCCCCAAAAGGAAAACACAAGAAAAAGACAAAATAAAAGAAAAAGATAAGGAAAAGAGGGGCCTTTTGGGTCAACATGAAATAGACATTGTAGTCTCAATGCCTTGTGTCATCCCCAAAATGAAAACACAAGAAAAAGGAAAAAGAGATGTACGACACATAGAAGAATGAAGGTACAAATAGAGGAATGTCACAAAGAGAAGGATAACATAAAACATCACATTATGAGGGAACAAGTTATGCACATGCAGACACACAAAAGAATATGTAAAAGGCTAGTAAGGCAGATGCAAATCAACCGTCAAGAAAGTCATCCACCTCCCAATAATGTTTAGGAATCATATGCTGAGGGCGGGAAACTAGCTAAAGGGACAAATGCAAGTGTGAAACTAGGGGAAGTACCAGGTTCAACACTTGTTGTAGGAGATTTTTCATTTAAGATCATGGAAGAGGAAAATAATGTATTCAGATCATTATGCACCTCTTCGTCTATTTTAGTGATCTCATCTTTGTCATCCAGATTAATCACAGTAGGAGGACGGATGATAATGTCTGATGAAGGGTGTTTCATGAGTTGTGGTTGTTGTATTGGATCATTTTGTTGTGATTGGGGAGGAGGGTCATCATGCATTGCTTTTGTTAAGTGCAAATTTTGATTTTCTTTATTTTCTTCATCTTGTAACTTGTGAGCAAGGGCATGCCGTCTACACCTACTCTCCCTAGCTCCTCTGTTTCTTTTGGTTTTATTGTTGAGTTGTGTTTTTGAAGGAGCTGGTTGATCAACCATTGGTTTCTTTCCTTTCCTAAGGGGAGGAACATAAGAAACCATGGAAGGTTGTTCATCCACTTTCTCCTTTGATTTAGAAACTTGTTTTATACAAGGCAGCATGACGAAGTTGTTATCATTATCTCTTGGTCGTTTGGATGATGTGGGGGAAGTTTTGGGTGTTGGTTGAGGTTGATGGGTTTGTTCTTGTTCAGGTTGAAGCATTGGTTCATCTAGGATAGGAGTGTTGGAAGTGGACAGGGACATGTTGCAGAGGGACAATTTTGCAATTTTCTTTGCTTTAAACTTTTGGTAAGCAATGAAAAAGAGGTCTTTGTGAGGTGTGATAGGTTCCATGGGCTCGGGGAAAAAGGCTTCTAAGGAGAAGTTTCCTTTAGAAGACAAAGCGTTAAAGCAACTATGGTGAACAATGAATATGCCATCGTTAAGTGAGAACTTTAAACATTTGTGTATGATTGAAGGGATAGCTTTCATTGAGAGAAGCCATGGATGGCCTATCCTCAAACGAAACTGGTCCAACTTCGGGATGATGGAGAATGTAACATCCACTATTTTAGGTCCTATCTATAATGGAAGGGTGATCGATCCTATCGTAGGGCAAGCAAAACCATTGTGTGTTTTGATCCATGCTCTCGGTTTATCATAATCATCTTGATAAAGATCATGTACTACCAAAAATTCCCAAGTGATCACATTCTCTCCACAGGTGGGATCTATGAGTATCCCATTAGTGGGCTTATCATAAATATGATTGGCTATGTAAAGAGGACCATCGGGGAGATTTGGAAGTATTTCCTTAGAGGAGAAAGTAATATCAAGAGATTTCTTAGGTTGGCCCTTATGAGGGATAACATCTATCACACCTACCATTTGATCCATAGGATTAATAGTAGTGGTATGTGGAATAGGATTAGAATGTTCAATATCTGTATGAACATTCATAACATCATTGTTTTGAGTTTTGCTAGCTTTGAAAAATGACACATTATGTTTGGGCATTGGATCAATGAAAATTTGAAAATTTTGATTTGGAGGGGCAATAGATGTATTTCCCTTAACATTAACATTTGCAATGGATAGACGACCGAAATCAGTGAGGTCTTACACAAGGTTTTAAGATGCTTACAATTTTTCATGTCATGTCCATTTTGTCTATGATAATGGCAATAAGCATTGGGTTTAAAGGTTTGAGGTAAAGGCTTAGTAGGATCGAGTGGTTTAACAGTAGGTAACGTAATCATTTATTGTTGTAAAATTTGGGACATTGTGTTATGAAGAGTGTCTGGTAAAAGTGTAAACTATCTTTTCAGATCTCCACAACTATAAGGTATCACAACTTTAGCAACAACTACTTGGTTATTGATAGGTTGAGTTGGTTCTTGAGGGGGGTTGAATTGTAAGAACCTTTTGTTTTTCTTTCTAAATGGTTGTGAATTATTTGAAGTGGAATGTTCATATTTCTCAGCTCGGCTAGAAGTGGACTTTGCATCACATCTACTACCTGAATTGTGATAATCACAAAGGGTGGTACACAAGTGCATAAAGGAGGGAAATTTCATCATTGTGAGTTTATCCTGAAGTTTAGTTTGCAAGTTTTATATAAACATCTTTTGAATATGTGGATCAAGAATCTTGACATCGATTTGAGAGTAAAGAGATTGATATCATGAGATAAAATCAATTATCTTTTCTTCTTCATGTTGTTTTCATCTCATCAAATTGGCCAAGGTCTTCATTGGAGTCATATGCGCTTGGAAATGATTTATAAATGCATCAACAAGTTCATTGAATGAACAAATTGAATTGTTCGGTAAGGATGAAAACCATTCCAAGGCAATGTCTTTTAAAGTCCTAGGAAACAGTTTGGCGAACAGTTTATCATCAAGGATAAAGTCACTACATAAGGCTGTGTAAGAATTAACATGGTTAGAAGGATCTCCCTTCACTTCATTTTTCTCAAATGTAGGCATCACTATTCCTTGTGGCATCAATGTTCACAATATTTCTAGAGATAGTGGGCTGCTATGAACATAATAGGTAGGTGGTCCATTATGGTTTTGGTTTATGGTAGATATTTTATTTTGCATGGAGGAGACGGTTTGGAAAAGTTGTGTTATGAGAGGGTCAGTGTAAGTGGTATGGGGTGGAAGGGAAAGTGGTGATGGATTGTATGTAGTGGTAGGGAAAGTGAAGGGAATGCTTATAGATGGTATGGTGGAAGAGGAGAGAACATGCGATGCCACATAATAATTAGGAATGCTAGTAGGAATAGTCGAAGAAGGAATCACATTACTAACCTGTTGCATGGTTGTTGTGACTTGAGGAGTGGTATAGGTAGGTATGGATGCTACTGTTGAAGGAGGAGTCTTAGTTCCTCCTTGAATAACCAAAGTGTTTGCTGGTTGAGATGTACTAGAGGTGGAAGGAACATGTTTGTGGTATATCTCAACAATTTGTTTCATAAATTTTAGACCTTTGTCACATTCAAGAATGCAATGTATGTTTTCTATAGCAGGAATCACAGTGGTTGACATGTTTTCAAGTCATAGTGAATGTTGGAGATGTGTTAAGTCCTCATGAATGTTAATGACTTTGTCTTGCAGAATGTGATTGTTTTGTGTGTCAATTTGCATGTTATTAGAAGGCAAAGTGTTGCTAAAGGTAGGATCCATTCCTAGTATACTAGTTGCAATACTAGGAGTGGAAGTGTTAGAAAATCCAAGATCCACAACAAGTGTATTATCATGGGATAACATGAGTCTTGAGCTTCATCTCACTAAGGTATTAGCAATAGGACACCAAACACTCATACAAAGGTTTCTAAATGTAGGTGAATTGAAATGCAATGAAACTAAGAGCAATAAAATGCTAATAACTACAATTCTGGAAACTATAACAACAATAGAAAACAAAAATGCAGAAAATGCTCAGAAAATGCCAGAAATTACAGTGCAAAATGTGCAGAAGGACTAAGTCACCAAGTGTGGCTAATTGGTCCCAGTAATGATTTTTTTGAGTTTTTTTCATAAATTTTAAGTGAAATTTGATGTTTTTTTGATGTATAGATGCAACTATAGTATGAATATGTAGAATTTTTGGAATTTTCAATGAAATATAATGTAAAAATGTAAGCTATATGAGCCTTTCACTAATGCAATTTTTAAAATCCTAGGATGCAAATTAAACAAGGAAAAACCTAATGCAATGTTGATGCAAGTTAAACCTAGGATGCAAATTCACTTGAAATCAGAAGCAAAAATGTTATAAAGTTAGGTTCACCAAAATGTTTATAAAGATTTTGGCACCTAAATGCTTTCTAGCACTTCTAGGGTTTTTCACCTAAAAGGAGAAAGATGGGCCAAAATGGGAAATGTATACACTCAAAAGTAATGCAAGGATGGATTGAATATGCCTAGATGCAATGTATAAATGCAATAAACTGATAAAATAAATGATTTATTAATTGAAAACGTAAGAAATGCAAGTTGTTTGAAAACACAATGATGAATGCAAAATGACCTAAGAATGCAAGTAAACAATAACATAATTAAACAAGATTGGAGAGATGCACCTGGAAACTAAAGTGTGATATAGAAAGGCTTTAGAATCCTACAAATTTTACTATTGAATCCAATCGGGACACTTATGCCAAGTTGGGCGACTTAGTCCTATTTCAGGGAGATTCAGCTGGACCAAATTTCTGCCAAATGGGTACTCAGAAATGTAAAAATCACTTTTCAGGCCTGGTAGTGGGACTAATTTGTCACAGATGGTGAGTTAGTCCACCAAGGAATCTCAAGAAATTTGGGACAAGAATCTGTAGCTTTTGGTTTGCACTTCTCTTCCTAATAGGTGTTTGGTTCAGATTCTACAGAAAATGGGCTGAAAGAGGCCTCCAAGCTTCAATTAGGGCTTTGCTGACTTGAATGACTTTGATGAGTTGACAACACCTTTTTATCACTTTACTCTTTGAAAAATCTGCATACAAGGCCTGCAAACACACATGCAAAGAGGGGAAAAAGGGTTAAGGGTTAGAGAATAGGGGTTTTCCTTGGTCAAACCCCGATTTGGTAATCAAACTCTAGAAAATAAAATGAAATATAAAGAGAATGATGAATGAATAACATGCAATGCCACAAACTCACCAAACCCTTGATGTTGAAATTTGAAGATATGCAACAAGATGCTCTAATAGATGCTTGATGATGCCTTGAATGCTTAAGAATTATTAATGGAAGTAAGCTAATGTGTGAATGAATGCACTAAACTAAATGGGGGTGAAAATGAGAGAAAAACCCTTTATTTATACTTGATTTTACAATATTTCCTAAAAATAACACATAATAGGTCGACCTTAAGGTTACGAGAATAAAATCCTACTAAAAAATTAAAATTATTTTGATTTTTGTGTCCAATGGGACTAAGTTTCCCCAGGTGGCAACTTGGTCCCACTAGGGCAATTTTATTGGGTGTCAGGGATTGAAGTGTATTTAATGAGGTTTAACGGGGATATTCTAAAAAATACACTTAAGTAGGGCCATAAAGTGCATTAAGGGGTCATTCAAACACAAGAAAGGGTCAAATTAGTGATGACAAGCCTAGAAAAGCATGAGAGTTTGTTACAAATCTTTACAACACTTTGAAATAAGTCTTGGTATGTGATAAAAAGGGCTTATTTAAGTGAATTATAATGAAAGGGTCCTAGAAAAGTGTGAAAGTGGGTTACAACACTTCACAACACTATTACAAGACATCCTAGAATTCTTAATGATTCACAAGGGTCTGAGACCTAATGTGAATGTGTTGGCCACATTAGAACATTAAATCTAGGAAAAATCAAGCCAAAGTCCACTAGGAGGGCCTGAACATGATAAAAAGTAGAAGGGTTACTTTTTTCGTGTCCACAATTTTAAAAATGAAAGCTTAATAATATTAAAATCATTAAAATAATTTTAGATCATGGATTTTATATTATGTTTCTCATAAATGGATTTAGGCTCTTATAGGCCTAGCCCTTTTCTCGTTTCAGGGTTTGTAATTTGTTTCTTATATTGTGATGTTGAAAGTTAGTGTTGTGTGTGTGGGATTATTTTAGGCTTGTAGGGAACCTTTTCTAGTGACTTGAAATCAATTTCTTTTCTTTTGAGAACCTTAATATCTATTATAGTTATTGTCCACTAATTAAGAATTACTTATTTTTGCATAGACGATTTACCCTAGCAATAGGGGTGATATAAGACACTTGAGAAACCTCATGATGGTTTCAATAATTTGGGCCTATAAACTATTAGCAATAATTTATAATTAAAATGGAAATAAATGCAAACCATGAGATTCCTATTCCAAACTTCTACAAACCTCAGATAGAGCTCAACAAAATCTAGTACAAACAACATAATAAATAAACTCAAATGTTACCACAAACTCCATTGCTAATCGATATTCTACAAGTGATTATTGATATATGGATACTCCTTTTCTTGAAAGTCATCTGGTTTGATAGCATGTACTTATCCCAAAGCTGATGGATGTTTAAATAGATAAGAGAGTGCTTGAATGTATAGAATTTTGGAAGAGGCAATGAATGGTTGAGATCTAATGATGAGATAAATAGTGGATGATGATTGATAGGACTTCCTTATGACCAAGGAGATAATGGAGGGTCGTCATGTGAAAGATAAGGATGCACTTGCTATATTTGGCAAGTAGTTGCAACCATGAGAGACATAAGGGACATGTGCATCTAGGAGTCCTATTCTCTTGGGTTTGGTGGAGAGAATAGTTGTAACCATAAGGACAAGTGTTCTTAGGTACCCTTTATTATTGGGATGGGTGGAGGGAATATAGCCATAATTAAAAAATAATGTTTAGTTATTTTAGCCATGTGTGAGGTGGAAAATAGTGGTCAAAACTATTCATTTACTATGATATGAGATGGAAAATGGGATTAATTAAATAATAAGATTATTTAATTAAGTGGGGCACTTTAGGTGAAGGGGACTTGTCTAAGTGGTGTATTTGGTTTATTAGAAATAGGAACACTAGGGAAATATTTAGGTGTCTACATAAAAAATGTTATTTAGTCCAAAAGGAGTGATCTAGAAATAATGAGCATTTCCCACACCTTTTCAAGAAAGTTTTCTAAAGGTTGAACTATTTCTTAGGGTTTGCATTGCTTTCATATAATTTGGGTTTAAGAACTACTTTGTGCACTTTAAAGTTTTTGTATCCTTTTATGTTTGGATTCATTTATTTTGTGTGAATAACTAGCCTAGAGTGTAGGTGAAATCTCAAATCTCCCTATCACTTATTCATTGGAGAGTGTGATTCATGTATCAAATATCATTCCCACATCCTTGTGGGTCTACTATTGTATCATAGTGAGGTTTTGGACAATGCTATGCTATCCCCTTGTTCTTTTTATTTCAAGTTATGGATCTTGTGGTATTTGATAATATTATCATTAGAGTTAGAGAGAAATATACCTCCTGATCAAGTCATCATAGTGATCTTGTCACATGATTAAGTAAGTCCTCTACTTGTGCAATCATTTTTCATGTATTGACTATGCACTCTTTAGTTAGTAACCTTTTGTGTTTATGTGTAATTTCAAGATATGTTAGTGATGAAATTATAATACAAAACTTTCCATTTGTTCACTACCCATTATTGTCTTAGGAAAAACTAAGGCATTACATTTGGTATTGGAACCTAGGTTGCATCATTGGGAGCTTTGGGTTATGTGTTTTCTAGTTGGATACTTGTGTGTGAGAGTGTGATTGGATTAATTTTATGATTTTATAATCCATGCAACTTATTTGTGAAGAAGGATGCCTCGTAACTATTACTATACCTATCAAGGAGGTTGAGATAATATTGAAAAATATTCTCCTAAAATTCAAATTGAAGGATCTATAATTGTTAGGAATGTTCAACCAGAGGAGATAATTGGCCTTTTATAAATTATATGGTTGCTTCATGAGTTATTAGCATAGTTTTGTCCTAGGAAATTAGGAACTTAGATAGGTAATTCTCAACCTTTTGATGAGAAGAGCAAAAATTTGAGGGAGGGAGAGAGAGAGAGTCTAGAGTGTTTTAGAATTATTATGAAGATGCTAGGTAGGGATTTGATTATCATAGTGTGTTAGTGAACCACATGAGGAATATTATTCAATATCACCCATTGACATTTGAAGATTCCAAAAAATGGACCAATATTGAAGCTTGGACTTTAGCACTTTACTAGTGGTTTGTGATATAACCATATAATAATAACACCAAGGATTTCTATAACATCATGAAGCTTTTGGGTATTCTTCTACTTGGTGGCACTAGGAGGAACAAAATTATGGTTTAAATATTGTTTTCATTACATGTGAAACATTATATTAGAGAGGTTTCATGCATGCTATCTCTTAGAGTACTTTAGATATTGTTGAGATAATGAGCTTCATAACCTTTAGTAGATTGGTATGAAGATGCTCAGTATGAGGACCAATTATTTGATTTGAGGTAGTATGTAGAGTCCATGGTTGATAAGAAACTTCTTGTTAGAAAAAATATGAGATTATAAAACTATCAAGCTTCTCAAAATTCTTGGTCCATCTTAGGTAGGGCCTAGGATTTGGGGATCTCATCCCTAACCCAAGGGGAGTTTGAGAGCTTCCTTTATCCCACCTTGGACTCCTCAATAGTATTAGCAACACTAAAGGTAGAAACCTCAATAGGGTTAGTAGGGTGTTCATCCTTGTGAAATATCTTCTTATAAGGAAAATAAAATGTAGCATCATATAGATCATGATGTCTTACAATAATTGAGGGGAGGTCATCCTAGGTTTATATTTTCAAGCTTTGAACATTCAAGCAATCCTTACACTACACAACCTTGAGTTATTAGACCATTTTTCACTTGTGGTTAGAGGGATACTTTAATATATTTTATCTCCAAGGATCAATGATATCTATTGGTTATGGTACTATAATGTTAGAGAAGATAGTTGGAGATATTGGTAGGTCTCATAGAGTGTTGGAAATAGTTGATAATTACTAGGTTGATCATTAAGGCATAATGGTAGAGACCTTAAGTATGCTTGATGGTGTACATGTGTTAGATTTATTTGATTGAGGAGATTCTAGCTTCTTAATATCACCATAATTGATTAAGAAATGTAGGCTTGTTATATTAAGGTAGGGAAATAACTAGTAGGTTGAGTTTGCCGTAGTTTTTGAGGTGGAAATAGAGTTACTTATGCATGGTTGTTTGTTGAATCTTAGATTATTCATCACCCCTATACCTTGGGATCTTATGATATTATTCTTGGTGTGGACTATCTTGATGTTATAATGTAAGTATCAATTATCATAAAAAATAATAGAGTTCATAGTTTATGGTGCTGATCATGTGGTGACAATGGGAATTCAAAGATCCATCTCCCTCCATCTAATCTTAGACATTTAACTAAATAAAATCACATCTAGTAACTTGGATACTATATGTTTACTATCATGGTGAGTGACCTATCTAAGGATAATTATATTAAGGTTTCCATTCACGATAAGCCACTCTTGAAGGAGTATGTTAATGTATTTTCTTGTGCCGCCCTTGGTATATCATTGAAGTAAAATGTGAAATTTTTAATTGACCTCATTCTAGAAGTAGATCCCATTTCTTGTGCACCATATAGAACGAATACTTAGGAGATTAATGAACCAAATTTATAGTTGGAAGAGTTGTTAGAGAAGGGACACATTCATCCTAGTGTATCTCTCTAGGGTGTAGCTATCATATTTTTAAAGATTGACACATCTTTTTGTTTTTTAATCAATTATTGACAATTGAACAAGGTGAAAGTGAAGAATTGAAACTATTACTAAGGATAGATGATTTGTTTGATTACATGAAGTGATACAAGTTTTTTTCTATGATTAATATAAACTTTAGATATCATTATCATCATATTTATGAGGTAGATATTAATTGGATAGCATTGTGAACTTGATATAAACACTACAAGTTCATTATGATTCTATCTAGGTTGATGAATGCTCCATTAGTGGTCATGATCCTCATGAATGGGGTATTATAAACCTACCTAGAAATATTTTTCCTTTTCTTCCATGATGCTAATTTTATTTATTCAAGGAAAACTAGGAGGCATGGGATCTACTTGGTTCAAGTTTTGTAGTATTTGTGTAAGAACCAAAGTTTTGGAAACTTCGAAAAGTTGAATTTTTATAGGTTAAAGTGAAGTACTTGGAACAATTTACATCTAGTGAGGGAACCTTAGTTTATCCATAAAATACTTAGGCTATTATACATTGGTCTACACCCATGAAAATTTATGAGGTTCATAGTTTTATTGGATTCAAAAGCTACTATAGCTATTTTTTATGGATTTCTCAAGAGTGGCACATACTTGTCTTCAATAGAAAGGGAATAAGAAAATGTGGTTATATTAATGTGAAAGAGCCTTTTAGGTTCTCAAGGAGTGGCTAATTAGACCAATCCTTGCAAGTTTTAATATTGAATTAGATTTTGTGGTTTGCATTGATAGTTTGTTGGATGGGTTAG
>VDFB02159153.1:0-23732 GCA_007258455.2 Sequoia sempervirens | reverse complement strand
ATTAATGAACTAGACTAATTTATATTCCATATGAGTCAATCACATGTGTATTAATGACAAATTCAACCAATAGTAATGCACACAAACACTCTAAGAAAACCATATAGGTTTGAATCACAATTGATGCAACATCATTCAACTTAAACACATCAACCCTAAAGTGCAAAAGGACATTGAACACACCATACAATTTTCACATGTTACACATACACAACATGTAACTTAAACAGATAACATAATTAATATTTGAAAATAATAAATAAATAAGTTCTATATTTATAATAAAAATATTATAATATTTCTATTTATATTCCCTATATTTATTCAAATAATAGATAACATAATATATATCAATAAACTCTCTCCTTCCAATAAACATTTCCTCAAAATTCACTTTAAAATCTAATATTTATATAAATAGACTAAATTATAATCATATTTTATAACAATAATGAGACTATGAACACATAAAATTATAATTACATTTTAAAAGAAAATGTAACTACTTTATTTTGTAGTTCTAAATGTTATTTAATTGGTAATAAGCTAATTAATTTAATTACTTTTTAGAATAATTTTGATTAATATTTAAAAATAAATATATATATAATAGTAAAAAAAGATATGAATTAATTATTTAATATCATTAATGTCAAATTTGATGGGTATTTAATGTTAAGTAACCAATTTAATAAAAAATAAATAATTTTTTTAAAAAACTTTTAACACATGCATTTATTCTTATTTAAATAAATTATAACAATAATATCTTTGACTACTTTTTAAAAATAAAAACAAAAACAATAGATCCAGAAAAATAAGAGAGACACTCTCAAAGATGTTCATGACCATCTTTGAGAGTTTTTGAAGGGATATTTCTACCCCTCCTCAAAATAATGGTAATTGTTGACGAATATTTACAATAATTATAAATTAAAAGTTACTTATATTTGTATTTTCATTTCATTGTGAAAAATACTATAAGCTAATCTCTTCTCTGAAGTCTTCATTTTCAAATTCTTGCTATGCACCAACCCTCTAGTAATTATGTGTTCATGTTCTCACTGTTATGCAAAAAAAATGTAAGTTAAACAACAAAAATCTTGTCAAAACTAAATTTTACTTCATACAACTCGAGAAATCCTGCATATTGTACCAATTTTCATAAACCAAATAAAACTCTAAAATTTCTTTTTATATGACAGATATAAAGTATCATATATTCCTATACCAAAATGGGAGACATGGGTGCATAATGCTATAGGAAAGGATTTTTCAACACAAAATGGAGACATTAACTGCAGGCATGAATGACCACATCAAGCCTATTTTATCATCACCCTCATTCAACTCAGACAAAATGAAATAAATATCAAAATGGATTAATATAATTTTATCCCAATTTGAAAAGAGAAAAAAAAAATTATCCAAAATTTCTTGTTTGGAAGGATCCCACTCTTATCCTCTAAATGATTAGGTCTTAGCTGAATTTAGCAGAGGCAAGTTGATAGGCAGATAAAACTGTATTTTTCTGTTGATGTATTTGGCTATTGCTTAATCTTGTCAGTTTTGAGTTGCATAGATGCTGTTATCTACCATGGAAGTGATTTTAGGTATCATGTTTGACCTTGTCAGTTCTGAGCTGCATAGATGTGTTTAGATGTGTTTAGATGTGTTTAGATGGAAGTGATCTTATGTATCTTCTCCTGCTGTAAGTTATGTGCTTGATGACCTTCATTTTTGTATATCCATTTTTTTTTAGCATTTCCTATTCCATTAGTGACCTTGTAGTCACATAAGGCATAGAGGAATTGCAATTTTATTGCTAGTTACACGTTATTATCTGCAGGTCTATTCACATTGAATTTTAGAGGATGACTCCTGCACTTTCTTGGATGTACTAAACACTATCAATTGCCAAGCCTCTTGGTTCTGTTGAATCACTTGAACGTAATTCTTATGTAATTTTTTTGGATGTACTAAATCAAATTAATTTCCAATCTTGTGGATTTATGTTATCATTTGTTGAGCCAAATGATTTCTCCTCTTTCTTCCTAGTAATTATGGGCATATTGGATATAATTTTTTTAATTGCATTATTTTTTATCTTAAAATGTCTTTGTAAACTACGGTGAGGGACAAAACAAGGAACTAAAGCACCTTCCCTCCACCATGGGTAGTTCTGTGGATGGCAGATGTATTTATGTGATAATGTGATTAAAGTTGCTTTGAGTTTGGCTTGTAATTGAATGAGGTTTCTGCCGATGGATTCTGTACTAGGGAAGATTAGAGTATCAGAAAGGAAACGTTACAGGTGTATGAGGGAAAATTATGTAATGAATCAATCAATTCAGTCTCACTACATGAGAGGAAAGTGAAAGATGCGTCAGAGAAACCCATATCCCCCATTCTTATAGAAAATGTAGAATGACATAACAAAGAGACAAACCTATGGAAATTTTGAGTAAAAATAAATAAAATTCTAATCCATGTCTGGAAAGCATTGTCTAGTCGATTCACAATAAAGATTTATACCTCGAACCATTCTAGTGATATCACCATGCTTGAGGATTCTATTAAATGTATGGTATTAAGTTGAAATTAATTACAGTGAATTGAATAAAATACAGAAGAATGGTCAAAGAATTGCAGACAAGAGATCATTGAAAAGCAGATGAAGACTAACAAAAAAAGTTGTAAACCCTTGAGTTCTTTAAAGCCTTAATTCTTATAATACTAATAAGATTTCACATCGTAGTAGGGATTTCAATGGAATAGAGTGACCCTAATTTGACAGTAAAAATAGAGGAAAGAACTATTTAAACTTATAAAGCACATAATAACAATAGCTAAATCTTGCAAACAAAGAAGCCTGGATTCATGAGGCATACCTTAATGATCGCAACTAGGTCACTCTCAAGCTCTTTAACTACAAATTTTTAGGAACAGTGCCCCTGTGAATCAAGAAGAAGTATATTGAATATTTGAATCTTTGGCTGAGACTGTAAATCAAAAATAAAAAACATTTTATTCAAACAGGAAAAACAGGGCATGCAAAAAAAATCTACAAAGCCATATTTCTCTTAATTTCTTGATATTCAGGATCTTTAAAGAAAGATAAACATAATTATTTCACAATTACAATAGAGTAAAAACCCTTCAAAAATAAATTAATACTAAACTACTAAACATAGAAAAGAGAATCAAATTAAATAAATATAATCTTTCGATCTGAAATTCTAGGAAAAAAAGACAAACCAACAAAATTGTCTGTAACTTTTCAAACAAATGAAGCCCTTATAAAACATGGGTCAATGGAAATTGATATAAACTTATGTATTCGATCCTGATAAACCATCACAGTGCTAAATAATTTAGTTTACCATTAAATTACTAGAAAAGAAATGCAGAGTGTTTTGGAGACAACAGCTTGAAAAGAGTATACCCTCCTGGAAAGAGATATGGTTATCCCTTAGATTTTTTCAGATTTCTTAGGAAGATCATCAACAGAATTGCACTCCAAAAGGTGTATTTTGATGCCATATTAGAACCACCTTTAGCACATAAATGAACATTAGGAAGATAAATTGAAAAAGCATCCATGATTCGAGGAATTTGTCTTCAAAAAATGCATTACCAAGCCCCTTGGAAATCAAAGGAGGGTGGCCTCTTCACAAGCTTAAATCCAAGAACATTTTTGTAGAATTGGGATGAAGGTTGAATAGACTTGCATACAAATGAGACATGATTGAGAGCAGGCAAAGGCAGAGGACACAAATTATCTTCCTTCCCCATATTACTAGACAATTCTAATAGGGCGGGAACTCCTACCACAAGTAGACTAAACAAAATGGGATATTAAATGAGAGCTGGACATGGATTCTTTTTATGTTGCTTCTCTCACAACAACTAGTAATGCTCCTATTCTTAAAAAGCTACCTCAATTCTCCTATTCTTAAAAAGCACCTCCAATGCTCCTATTTTTAAAAAGTTGCTTAAGGGATATGCTCCTATTATCTAATTAATATTATGGTTGAATGTTATATATCATTAAGATTTTGTGCATGATAATCTACATGGAACATACATAGAGCTATTTTTAAAAAAAATTGTATGATGCGCTTGGTGTGCAAATGTGAATTGGGTATTGGCATTGCATGCATCATTGGTCTACACATCCTTATTTATATGGAATCATGCTTGTGCACATTAGAACAAGTGATATTTATGTCATTAAGTCATATACATGTGATTGAATATTATGTATGCCATTGAGTATTGTGCATAATAATCTCCATAATGTGTACATAGGATTAACTTTTATTAAAGTTGTATGATGTGCTAATGTGAATTAATATTTTTTGTATATATTCAATTCACTTATATACATCCTTGTTAATATGGAATCTGTGTTATGATTGCATCACATATACAAATTAAATTGTTATGGTGTACCTTGTGTTTTTGTGTACATTATGATTGAATATAATTATATTATTGAGTTACATTTGATTGATTTATTTGTCATATATATGAGGATAATCCATTTTAAGGTTTTATTGTGTGCCCAATGTCTATGTATGCATAAACTTTTATGTTGGTGTGCTAAGAATTCCTATTTGCATTATTAGTATTGGTGGCATATATTTAATTAATTTGTGTACCTATGATTGATTGATATGAAGTATCAATTGGTCTAGTTTATATTATAATTGAATGTTATGTATGTCTTTGAGTTTTACACATAATAGTCTCCATGGCTCATACATAGGGATATTTTTATTAAATTTGTATAGTGCTTTTGGTGTGCTAAGGTAAATTAGGCTTTGGAACGTATTCACTTGGATTGTATAAACATCATTTATAAGGAATCTATGTTATGATTACATCACATGTGTGAATTAGATTTGTATGGTGTATCTTATGTGAATATTAGGATTGATTAGTATTTATATCATTGAGTTATATGTGATTGATTTGTAGTTCATGTACATGAGAATAATTTATATAAAGGTTATATTGTGTACCCAATGTGTATATGGGCATAAGGTTTCTATGTTGGTGTTGCATCAAGTGTGAATCAAACTTGTATGGTGTTCTTGTGTCTATTAATATTGGCGACATTTATGTCATTAATTTGTATACATGTGATTGATTCATATAGAATGTAAATTGAATCTAGTTCATTTTATGGTTGAATATATTATGTGTGGTATTGAGTTCTATGCATAATGCTTTCCATGGCACATACATAGGGCTATTTTTTATTAAATTTGTATGGTGTTATATCATGAATTAGGCTTTAACATGTATGCAATTGAATTGTATACACATCCTTGTTTATATGTAATTTATGTTATGTTGACATGACATTTGTGAATTGAATTTGTATGGCATATTAGTATTGGAGTTCTTGTGTGCGTAAGTATTGGTAACATTTTTTTCATTGTTATATGCATGTGATTATTTCATATTGAATGTACATCGGTCTAGTTCGTATTAAGGTTGAATGTTATGTATGCTATTTTGAGTTTTGTGCTTAAAAAATCTCCATGGTGCATACATAGGGCTAATTTTATTAAATTTTCATGGCATTCCTTATGTGCTAATATGAATTAAGCTTTGGAATGTATGCAATTTAGTTGTATACACATCCTTTTTTATATTATGGAATTTATGTTATGATTACATCACATGTTTGAATTGAATTTGTATGGTGTACCTCATGTGCTTGTATGACGTACCTCATATTATGGTTGAATTTTAAGAATGTAATTGATTTTTATGCTTAATAATCCCCATGGCATGTACATAGGGCCAATTTTATTAAAAATTATTGTGTACATGATGTGCTAATGTGAACCGGATTTGACATGTATGTGTAGTTTAGGAAATTATATACCTTTACAATCTCACACTATGTTTGGGTCAGGCTTAATTAATTGGACTTAATTAAGCTTCTAATTTTCCAAATTGTGCATTACAAAGCCTTATTCTTACTGCTTTCCGCAAGGGGAACCAACAATAATTAAGCTTCCTTTGAAGAGATGTGTATGACTTCAGTACTTCAAAGAAGCCATTGAAGGGTGGTGAGTTACAACAAGTGTTCATTCATCATTTCCTTCCTTTCCATTCAAGGTTTTTATCATTGACATTGTCATTGTAAAATGGAACACTATTCACAGGGTTTGACTGAGGCAAACCCCTATATGGCACAAACATTTTTCCCTGTTTGTGTATGTGCATATTACAAGTTGAAGAAGGATTGAAGAGATCTTGAAGAGAAATTTTGCATTGTTGCATTTGTTGTCATCATTCTTGTCAAGACATAGAAACTAAGCTACATGATTTATTTCCTTCATTTCGACAAGTTTGTAAGTGGAAATCAACATCTCAAATATGACACCCAAGGACTATTAGAAGTATTTTTAGAAGCTCTATCAAGGAACCATTTGATTGAGGGCCAACTAGTCCTCCTGTATATTCTAAAACCATCTTTTAGTGACAGGTACATTCCCTCTAATATTTCCCAAATATGCCTGCAAAGTATTGTTATAGTTTGTATATCTTTGAGATTTGCATTTTATATATTAGGTCATACAAATTATTTAGTTTCATTATTTCAAATCATTCCCAATCATCCTAAACTATCCTTAAAGAATCCAACCAACGTAGGTATGATTAACTCACCATTGAGGTCAAAAGTCAATCTCTTGGTTTTGTGGTTGGTGATTCCAAATCAATGTTGGAAATATGACTCCTTTATCTTAGGTTCTTTGTATTGAAGACCTAGGATCCCCCCTTCTCTTTCCATATTTTTCATTTTGGTGAACTCAACATTTGTCATCATTTCTTTTTGATTTGGTAGTTTATCAAACCCTAGATCTAGGTTTTGCATAATTGTGTTTTGTATTCTTCATTTAGGGTTACATCTTGCATATTTGCATAATTAAAAACTCATAAAATCCAAAAATATTGCATACATTTTGAATCATAGTTTTCATTAGTTTGTGTTTTAGTGAATTAGATAAAATTTCATTCAAATTGCATTCAAAATTGTCACTTTTTTGCTTACACATTGTCATACATTTTCACTTCCATTTCATATGAAATTCTAAAAAAAATAGTCACTGTAGAATCACTTTATAATCAGAAGCAGTAATCAAAAACAGTAACTCAGATACCCATTTTTTGATTTTTTAGAACCCTGTACAAAGATACATTTGTCCTTGGGTGACCCTGTCCTTATATAGGTGCCTCTAAAAATTTTTGCACACATTTTTTCTCTCTATGCTTAGATTCCGTGTACTTTGTAGATCTCTATTTATGCTTCAAAAATTGCATATTATGAAGCATTTTTCATTTAGTTCATTTGGTAAAAAGAAAGTGCTTTATTTAGAATCAAAATCTGCATGCAAAAGTCATCATTATGTCATCCTGCATTTTAAATAATTCAATTATCATATTTCAGATATGTAAAATTACATACATTTATTCAAACATCTTTTTCATTCTTGAATACTTGCATTTCACATCACATTGGAATACATTAAGAAAATTTTGGAAATTCATTTACTGTTTCAACTGTTGGCAAGTAGAATCAAGATCTTTAAGAAGTTTAGTTCACAACCAAACTTTCATTTGTCAAAACCAATGAGTTGGACTCATTCACCCCTAGGAAACCTTGTATTGCTTGTCTTTGTTAAACAAACTTTTTTTGAGACCTTTGTTACTGTGTTTGTTGTTTGTTTCTAGTTGTTGTTTCCTATTTTTGGGTGTTTGATGTCTTTATTTAGTATATTGGTGTTCATCTTGGATGCACTCTTGGTGTGGTAAAACTTACATGAGTTTTACAACCTAGTGTCATATTTCCAATACTCTAGTGAGACATAATTTGAGACTCATCGTATCTCATGTTGGTACATCCATTGTGGATCTTGGGTTTTCCAACTCTATCACATAATGTGTTGACAATACTTAACCCATGTTTGAATCCATCCCTAATGTTGTATTTCCTATGACCACCTTTCCATCAACTATTGTCACTAATTTTGAAACCATGGTTGCTCATGTTCCTCAAGAGAAACTCAAACAATTGGATAAAGCTTTAGAAAAAATTCAAGCCTATGTGAGCACAAAATATATTTTTAGTATTGCAATTACTATCATAGATAACATAAGGAAAATGCTTGATAATGACCAAGGATTATAAGTTGTGTGGAGCCTAGCTCATATTATTGATGATCATGTTTCAATAATGGCTTGTTGGGATCAAGCTTTGGGATACACTCAAAGCCAAGGAGGAAATCAAATTCCCCCCTACAACTATAACCTCTTGGTGCAGGAGAACGTGCATATGAATTGGTAATTAGCACCACCAAAAAAAAATGTTACTTTGATCTTCAAATTTTGGTTTGTTTTCTTGTTTGGTTTTCTTCTTTCTTGTATGTGCCTGAATTTCTTAAATTTTATGCCTTTACAACAAGTAATGTTGTCTCATAAATTGTGATGAATGAAGATCCTTTAAAATGTAACTAGTTGGCATAAAGCTCAATCTCCATTTCTTCGTTTGCATCCAATCCTAAATTCAATGTTTAGTGGTGCTTTGTCATAAGGCTTTTGAATAGGCCGATTGATTATTTAAATTGAAATAAGACCATATTCATTAATTTATCAACTAATATTTTTCCACAATAAAGGATTGTCAACATAAAAATTGGAAGGGGATGCTGGAGGTATTTTGTTTTGGACATCAAATAAAACAAAGATGAAAATAAATCTTGCAGATTAAAAGAAGGAAACTTGAAGACTTAAAGACATCGACATATTTATATTTCAATAAAGAATTAAATAGTGAATTGAATGACATGATCAACCCTTTCACCTTTAGAAAAAATGTATGGAAGCTGATGGGAAAGGGAGAATCGGTCAAAAAAAAAAAATCTTGAAGAAAAATGACTAGGCATCAAAGAAGAGTAAAAGGTAGCGGTAGCATCATGTAAATGTATGATGTGCAACTGAGAGAGGGAGTATGCAGCCAACAATTTTTTTGATGCTTAATCGATTTGGAAGGGTGCAACAAAGATAAGAGGAAGTGCACTGCAATTGAGGAAGTGAAGAAGTCGATTGGCTTATGAGAGAAAGATAAGTGTTGGGCACAACAGGTAAAAGGAATGAATGCAAAGAGAGTGAGCAACCTGTGTAAGAGGAGGTCGAAGACTTGAAGAATTGGCCAAGAAAATGAGTAGAGGAATAAATAAGGGGGGCACAAAGTATTAGAAGTGTGAGCAGCCCATGTGTTGTGGAAGAGGTCGTTGTCTAAGAGAGGAACTAATTTAAATTATAGCGGATTGTTTTTGAATGTAGACATAGTGAATTGGTGTTTTTTGTTGTTAACTAAAATGTTAGACAGTGAAAAATAGTTGTATGAATTAAGTGGAGATATATAATGAGTGCAGATTTTAATTTGAAGATAGTTGTCAGAGAATTTGAGTGGATGAATTTTAGTTGGTTTTAATGAATTAATTATCAACCTAATTAATTTTTTTACAAACAAAATTTTCAAATCAATATTATATTAGTGGGTTGTGTTTTTGTTTTGCATCAATTGGTATTAGAGCAAAAGAGTTTGAGCATGGAGAGTATCCACTAGGACTTGTGGGAAGTGAGAAATAGTTGTGAAAGACTCAAAATAATTATTGCAGGTGTGTGTGGAGTCCCGAACATTGGAGAGTTGAAGCTGTTGATTGGAAAAGATGTCGTCACGAAGAGGAAGGCCCAGATTAGAGACAGTGCTCAAACAATTTAGAGACATGATAATGGATGAAATCAGAAACACGGGAAGGCTAGCTTCTTGAAATACAAGAGAACCCGAGAATGAGGAAGAAATTGAAGAGGAAGAATAGGGAAGAGAAAAAGAAGAAAAAGGACTAGAGGATGTCAGGCAAGAGAGTTTTTGAGAGCTCCCTCAAGAATAATGAAGACTAATAAGATGGATGTACTAAATTTTTTTGGGACATTAAATCCAGAAGAGTTGATCAATTGCATTGGAGAGTTGGAGGAGTACTTCAAATTGGAGGAAATTAGAGACCTGCAGTGAGTGAAGATAGCCCAACTGAAATTGAAAGGGCATGCTTCTTTATGGTGGAAAGGGTTGCAGAGAGAATGGGAAATGGATGGAGATCCCCGAATAACGAGATGGAACCAAATGGTGACGAGATTGAAGAAAAAAATCATACTTGAAGATTACAAAATGGAGTTGTTTAAGAAGTTGCAAAATCTGAAGCAAAAAGATATTAGTGTGAAAGATTACATAGAATAATTTTACAAGCTAGATATTCAATCTGAAAGGAATGAAATTGATCGAGAGAAGGTAGGAAGGTATGTGAATGGATTACAATTTAACATTCAGGATGAGATAAGTATGCTGAAAATCACCACAGTTGAGAAAGCATACCAATATACATTGAAGGATGAGGAGAAATTAATAATAAGACAATCAAACAATTCCAAAAGTAGGGGAATAATTACAACTGAAAAGAGAAAAGCAAGTAGTATCAAAGGAAAGTAGATTGAAGAAGGATTCATGCCCAAATGGAGTAAAGAGGTGGGCCAAAACACCAAAGAAAAAGAGGCATCAACAAGAGGACGTGGTAGTAGCAGTAGAGGGTTTCCATTTAGATGTTACCAGTGTGGAGAAGTTGGTCATTGTGCTTTTGATTGTGATCAAATACAAGAGGCTAGAAAAAAGAGTGCAACAAGAAACCACTTGGCACAAGAAGATGAGGAATGCAATGCATTTCCAAAAGTAGCAGACCCATAAGAAGGTGAATCTCTCATGATGAGAAGAGTGTTGGTGAATCCAAAGACGGTGGAGGAGGAACCATCCCAAAGAAGGAATCTCTTTCAAATTGTGTGCAATGCTAGAAGCAAGTGCTGCAAAGTTATTGTTGATAGTGGTAGTACAAATAACTTAGTTTTAGAGGAAATGGTAGAAAAACTAAGTTTGAGAAGGAGTAAACATCCTAGTCCGTACAAATTTTCTTGGTTGCATAAGGAACATATGACTGTGAGGGAGTAATGTTTAGTCAGTTTTTAGATTGGTTCATATAGAGATGAGGTGTTGTGCAATGTGATTCCCATGACTACTTGTCACATGTTGTTGGGTAGGCCATGGCAATTTGACAGACAGTCTATTTATGATGGTAGGAAGAATGTGTACACCATCCAGAAAGATGGAAAAAAGTATATGTTGAATTCTTTGAAGGAGAAAGAGAAACAGGTGAAAGAATCCAACTCTATTATTTGTTGCAGTGCAGAGAAGCAATGAGTAGAGGAAGAGGAATGAAGTGAGTGCAGTGATTTGCAACCATTCAAAGGGTAGATTTCAAGAGGAAAAGGCAGATTGAATTCAAATTTATTGTAGCAACACAATAAAGAAATAAAGAGTAGTAGACCAAAGAAATTTTGAGGGCATAAAAGTGGACCAGTGGTAGGAAGTTGGGAGAAACAAAATAACACAAGTGGAGGTAGTTTGGGTGTTGAGGTTGAGCAGAACAATAGAAGAGAGAAGGCTCCCATAAACAAGGAGCAGTTGTGGATTCAAAACAAACATGCGATTACCGTCCCATGCACCTTTCAATGTTCCTAAGTTACTCAAATCAAGGAACATTTCACTTACTTGGCGTGTCTAGTGCAGGAGCACACGTGGGTGAATGGGCAATCAACACCACCAAAAAAAAATGTTACTTTGATCTTCAAATTTTGGTTTGTTTTCTTGTTTGGTTTTCTTCTTTCTTGTCTATGCCTAAACTTCTTAAATTTTATGCCTTGAAAATGAGCAATGTTGTCTCATAAATTGTGATGAAAGAAGATCCTTTAAAATGTAACTAGCTGGCATAAAGCTCAATCTCCATTTCTTGGTTTGCATCCAAACCTAAATTCAATGTTTAGTGGTACTTTTTCATAAGGCTTTTGAAGAGGCCAATTGATTATTTAAATTGCAATAAGACCATATTCATTAATTTATTAGCTAGGATTTTTCCACAACAAAGGATGATCAACATCAAAATTGGAAGGGGATAATGGAGGTATTTTGTTTTGGACATAAAATAAAACAAAGATGAAAAGAAGGCTTGTAGATTAAAAGAAGGAAAATTGAAGACTTAAAGACATCGACATATTTATATTTCAATAAATAATTAAATATTGAATTGAATGACATGATCGACCCTTTCACCTTCAGAAAAAATGTATGGAAGGCTATGGGAAAGGAAGAATTGGTCAAAAAGAAAAAAGAAGAAGAAAAATGACCAGGCATCGAAGAAGAATAAAAGGAAGGGGGCGCATTAGATGATGAATAATGAGCAGCTGCAAATGTATGACATGCAGCTAAGAGAGGGAGTATGTAGCCAAAAAAAAGTTTGATGCTCAACCGATTTGGAAGGGTGCAACAAAGACAAGAGGAAGTGCACTACAATTGAGGAAGTGAAGAAGTCAATTGGCTTATGAGAGAAAGCCGTGTTGGGCACAACAGGTAAAAGGAATGAATGTAGAGAGAGTGAGCAACCCATGTAAGAGGAGGTCAGAGACTTGAAGAATCCACCAAGAAAATGAGCAGAGGTATAATTAACAGGGGCACCAAGTATTAGAAGTGTGAGAAGCACGTGTGTTGAGGAAGAGGTTGCTGTCTAAGAGAGGAACCAATTTAAATTTTAATGGATTTATTTTGAATACAGACACAGTGAATTGGTATATTTTGTTGTTAACTAAAATGTTAGATAGTGAACAATAGTTGTATCAATTAAATGGAGATATATAATGAGTGCGGATTTTAATTTGAAGATAGTTGTCAGAGCATTTGAGTGGATGAATTTTAGTTGGTTTTCATGAATTAATTGTCAACCTAATTCATTGTTTGACAAATAGAATTGTCAAATCAATATTTTATTAGTGGGTTGTGTTTGTGTTTTGCATCACCTCTATTCCTACATATACAAATCCAATCGTTACCACAACGATCTAACCAAAAAACAATATAGCTCCAACCTTAGGTATTTCTACTAGGAATCCTTTTAGTTTTGTGAACTCAAATATTGAATATTTCCAAATCCATCACCTCTCACAAACTTTCAATATAATTATCCACCTAACATATATAAACCTCCACCATATTTACCTCCATCCCAAAACACAACCAATAATTCCATTATAAACCAACTTTTGTAAAATGTCACATCCCTTCAACAATAAATATTAACAGGGTGACCCCACAAAACTGGTTTACAATTCTGTTGAGGAAGGAAAATTGCAAAAATGCTCCCATGAAGAAAATTTCAAGTTTTGGGGGGTTTGCTCTAACCCAAAAGGGGTTCGCTCTAACCCCCCTTCAAGTGAACCCCCTTTTTGTGATGTAACCATTTTTACACATTTTTTAAAATGAAATCAAAGGGAAAGTCAAGACAAAGGGGGGTTCACTTGAACCCCCCTTCTAGCAAACCCCTTTTGCTCAAAAGGGTCAATGGGGGTTCGCTCGAAGGGGGGTTCAAGCGAACCCCCCTTTTTTCCCTTCTCCCCCTCTTCTACCAAATTTCTACAAAATTTTTCCTTTCAAAGCTCGAGTGGAGGATGAAAATGGAAAATTTAGAGACCAGCTAGATGATGGTAGTCATGGAGCGAGTATCCATCAGTATAGTCTACAATATATTTTTGGTTTTATTATGTATTTTTTTATTTTAATTAAACATGGGTTTCACCAAAAACAAGCACTTTGTTCTATAGATGTGGAAAAATAGTAGATTACCAAAAAAATCTGAAAAATATGTTTAAGGCTAGTGTATTGATGTCACGGACAAATAATTTTTTTTGATACATACAAAAAAGTTATGTACATTCTGATTTTATGTAGAATTGTAATTGGTTTGACTTCAAAACTTAATTAAGAAAAAAAATCAATAAAACACTATGAAACCAAATGGACATACTGGATATCATAGTTACAAACTGAGTGAAAAAATAGAATTTTATTCTTCATAGAAAAAAAATTATGTTGTTTACGATGAGCACACTCTTTAAAAATGGTGTTTACTAATAAAAAAATAAATTTTAAAGGAGATGGAAAAATAAATGCAATTTAATTCAATTTTTTTTAAAAAATATATATTTATAATCTACAAAAAAAATGTCACAAATCACTAGTTTGCATCATCTTCAAATTCCTCATGGTTTAGCAACTATAGGTGCCCAAAAGTGAAGATTTAGTTAAAAAAATTCAGTTCAATGTCTAATTTGGCAAAAAATTGTAAACTAGTATTGTGGTATCACCCAACATTGAACCAAAACCAAAATGGTCAACCTTCACAATATATCAAAAGAAACCCATTGTCATTGGAGATATTGAAAACACAAGCGCCATAAGGCATAGAGGTACCCCACTTTGAGAAATATTATGATAAAGAGGACACTAGTAACCATGTATCAACAAATACAACCTTATGTAGTGACTTCATTTTTGAAGATAAACTCTTGGCTAAACTCTTTCCTAGGTCCTTGAAAGACACATCCTTGGAATGGTTTTGTTCATTACCGAATAATTCAATCCACTCATTCAATGAGATTATTGATACCTTTCTTAACCATTTATAAGTGCACATTGGTCCTAATATGGTTCTACTTGACTTAATAAGGTGTAAGCAACAACAAGGAGAAAAAGTTGGATTTTATAGCATGTTATCAATTGCTTTATTCACAAATCAAAATTAACCTCCTTGATGTGGATCTTCAACAAATGTTCATTGAAAACTTACACAAGAAACTAAGATATAAGGTTGGGATGATGAAGTTTCCATTATTTACACATTTGTGTGTGACTCTCCGTGATCATAAAAATTCAATTAGTCAAATATGAAGAGGAAGCTTCTTTGAATCGTGCTGAAAATTGGAATTTGTATGTAACTTTCAATCATTCAAGAATAAAAACAACGGTTTTATTAATATAAATACACCTCAATCAACCCTCTATGCTGAGTGTCAAGTTTCTGCTATAAAGACAAGCCCATACTGATTTGAAGCTAAGGGCATCCAATTCACCCCACTCCTTGATTCCCTTCATTCAATTATGATGCATGGTGTAGGGCACCATAACTCTTAATATGAAAATGTTGCAAATATTAGGTTTTTGGTTAGTTTTGTGTTTCTTTGATGTAATAAGGTCTTTAAGACCATGAATAAGGTAATTCTATGTTAGTTTGGTTATTGGGAGTCAATTTTGGTTAATATTTTAAAAGTTGCTCCAATTTGCTAAAAGTTGCAAAAAGTTGCTTAGCAACTTTGCATTTTGGATCTAATTGAGAAGTTGAATAGTTATGGAGTTAAAATTTAGTTGTAGTAGGTTGGTTTTGGTTGGAAAATCATACATAATTCATTTAGTGGTTGAAGAAAAAGTTTTGAGAGTTGATTTGGAGATTGAACATAATAAAAACCTTGTTTTCTACATTTTTTAAGGAAAATTTTCTGCTACAGTAACTTGTATATTTTTGTACAGCCTGTAGGTGATCCCTTATGAATTTAAATTGATGAAGGGATGAGTTAGATTCATTTTGGTTTTGGTATCATAAGATTTCATCAAGATTTACAGATTTTAGAGCAGATTTACTAAAACTGGTTCAAAAAACCTAAGTTTTTGGGTTTTGAGAGCAAAATAATGGAACTCTCACCATTACACCAATGAAAATATTTGAGAATCAGTGGAATGGGGTTATATAAGGTCTATTTTTATTGCATGGTTTTGGAAGGATCAGGGGAGGAAGTTTGATGAAGAATAGGTGATGGCCTAGGATGAAAACCTCTTGTTTTTGGGTGAAAAAGTTGCATAGAAGTAGGGTTTTGTAGAAGAGTTGCTTGGAGAGCATTCTAGGTGATGGGAATTGTTTTTGAAGACTATATATAAAATTTATAGGCTGTTGATATGAATATTTGGGGTCTTGGTTTTGAAAACCTTGTTGGGAGTCATTCAAACAAGCCGTGTAGCAACAATTTTTTGGCTTTGTCATTCCAAAACAACCACCCCTAATTTTTGGATATGTTGTAAAAGGGATTAATGGGTATCCAAAAAAGGTTTTAGGTTGTGGTTTAAAGGTATTATCTGAAAGTTATGACTAAAATAACCTATGCTACAAGGCATAGTGTGAAGTTGTGAAGGAAATCATTGTGTTTGAGGTGTTATGACTTTGTCAAATGTTTGATTGAGTTAGTTTGTGTTTTCCTACTTTTCTCTACATAAAATTGGTATCAAAGCATAGGTCTTATCTAAAGAATGGAGAGAAAGTGTGAAATAAGAAGGAAAGTGTGAAGCAAAAAGTGAACAAAATGCCTCCAAAAGGGAAAACCATTGCTAGAGAAGTGAATGAGTTGAAGGAAAAGCATGCTAGAGATATGAGAGAGTTGAAGGAGAGGATTTTTTATCTAGAAACAAGTAAAAAGAGAGGTATGGTCATGGGTGATGAGAGTGACTCGGAAGAAGAAGAGGAGACTGAAGAATAAGAGGAAGAGGAATTGGATCCTGATGATCAGAGAATGGCTAAATTGCTGAGAGCAGTCAAGGAAGATAAACCCAAGGTAAATATTGATGTGCCTAAGTATGGAGGTAGTTTGAATGCTAAAGAAATTTTAGACTGGATTGCATCACTTGACAATTTTTTTGAGTGTGAAGATGTATCTGAAGAAAAAAGGGTGAAGA
This sequence comes from Sequoia sempervirens, assembly GCA_007258455.2. NCBI lineage: Eukaryota > Viridiplantae > Streptophyta > Pinopsida > Cupressales > Cupressaceae > Sequoia > Sequoia sempervirens. The sequence continues at coordinate 6,997 of VDFB02159153.1, read as the reverse complement.
TTGCAAAAACAAAGTTGAAAGGTCATGAACTATTGTGGTGGGATTATGAGCAATCTGAAAGGAGAAAGAGAGGTAAGTCAAAAATTGTTTCTTGGGATAGAATGGTGGCTAGACTTAAGGGTAAGTTTTCACCATCTGATTATGCATTCAAATGTTTAAGAAACTTCTAGGTCTGAAACAAAAAGAAATGGATGTCAAAGCCTATATTGAAGAATTTTATAGGTTGAGTATAAAGGCAGGTCACATGGAGGATGACGTGGAGAAGGTTGCTAGGTATCTTAGTGGATTGAGATTCAACATTCAAAATGAGTCAACTTTGGAAAATCCAAGAATGGTTGAGGAGTGCTATCAAATGGCAATAAGGGCCGAAGAAAAACTAAAGAGAAGAAAAGATAAGTCAAACAGGGCTAGAGGCAACAATACTAGAGGAAGAGGTTCATTTTCAAATTCAAGGTAGTCCTATGAAAGTCAAGAAGATATGAGCAAGGAAAAAGAACAGGTTGTTGATGCAAGAGGTGGATTTAGAGGTGGTAGATCGAACTTTAGAGGTAGATTTGGAGGTCAAGGAAGAGGCTCACAAGGATTCACAGGAAGGTGCTATCTACGCAACAAGTTTGGACACTAAGCATGGAAGTGTAATGAAGGATAAGCCTCTAGTTCACATGGAGGTGAAAGAAGAAAACAATTGGTGCAAGAAGAGGATACTAAGAGTGTAAACTCTTTATCACAACTTGTTGCTCCTAAAGTTGGAGAATCACCAATGGTAAAGAGAACACTCATAAAAACATCAAAGGAGAAGGAGCCATCACAAAGAAGGACACTCTTCAAAACCACTTGCAAGTGCATGGGTAAGGTATGTAAGGTTGTAATTGATTCAGGGAGCACATATAACATGGTTTCTAATGAGATGGTTGAGAAATTTAGATTTCCTAGAATACCACATGATACTCCTTATAAAGCTTTTTGGTTGAATGAGGGTCAATATGTCTTGGTTAATGAGCAAGCTTAGGTGGAGTTCAATATAGGAGGGTATAAGGATAAGATTATATGTGATTTATTTCCTATGTATGCGTGCCATTTTCTATTAGGGAGGCCTTGGAAATTTGATAGGCATGCTTTGTATGATGGTAGGCATAATACTTTTGAGATAAACAAAGATGGAATCTCTTTTACTTTGACACCCTTGAAGGAAGATGATAAAGGACAAGTTAAACAAGCTAATGTGATGATGGTTGGTAGGAAAGAGTTCATAAAAGTAGAACAAGAGAAGGATAGAGACCTTTCATCCACTTCTAACTTTGAAGGTATTGAGATAACAACATTGAAGAATGGTTTGAATTTGGAGGGAGACGATGTTGAGTTAAAGGTCAAGGATGAATTGATTTTGCAGATTCAAGGTTGGTTTAAAAGGTATGTTGATAAGAGGCTAGAGGAGGTGTTCTCTTCATTTTTTTCCAAAGAGGATAGTGGTCATCCCAATCATTTTGTATCAAAGGTTGGTAAACTTGAGCAAGTAGTAGTTATAGGGGCAGAATATTAGATGGAAGAGTTGGAAAGGAAGAGTGAAGGGATCAAATATAAGTTGCAAGAGGAAAAGAGCAAGTTCAAACACACAATGGGAGTGAAGAAGAAGGGAGTTCATTGAAAGAGAGGGAGAGACATGGTAGCAGGTAAAGAGGCAGGTTTGACAACATTTCCACGTAAAGAACAAGTCAGGCAGCATCTACTAAACACACTTTTGCAGTTGAAGCATGAATTGGGCACCAAAGAGTTTAACAAGACAAAGGATGATGCACATTTTCAGTTTTTGGATAATTGGAAGGGGTTTCCTAATGGAGTAAGCACTTGGAGATCAAATAATGATGGAATCAAGCATTGATTTTTTGTTGCAACACTGTCCTCAAGGGGACTTGAGTTCCTTTTGCCCGGGGAGTATGGTGTAGGGCACCATAGCTCTTAATATGAAAATGTTGCAAATGTTAGATTTTTGGTTAGTTTTGTGTTTCTTTGATGTAATAAGTTATTTAAGATCATGAATAAGGCCATTATATGTCAGTTTGGTCATTGGGAGTCAATTTTGGTTAATATTGTAAAAGTTGCTCCAATTTGCTAAAAGTTGCAAAAAGTTGCTAAGCAACTTTGCATTTTGGGTTTAATTGAGAAGTTGAATAGTTAGGGAGTTAAAAGGTAGTTGTAGTAGGTTGGTTTTGGTTGGAAAATCATAAATAATTCATGTAATGGTCGAAGACAAAGTTCTGAGAGTTGATTTGGAGATTGAACATAATAAAAACCTTGTTTTCTACATTTTTTAAGGCAAATTTGTTGCTACAACAACTTGTACATTTTTGTAGGGCTTGTAGACAATATATTGTGAATTTAAATTGATTAAGGGATGAGTTAGATTCATTTTTGTTTTGGTATCAAAAGGTTTCATGAAGATTTGCGGATTTTATAGTAGATTTACTAAAACTAGTTCAAAAAACCTAGGTTTTGGGGTTTTGAGAGCAAAATAATGGAAATCTCACCATTCCACCTATGAAAAGCTTTGAGAATTAATGGAATGGGGTTAGATAGGGTTTATTTTTATTGCATGGTGTTGGCAGGAGCAAGGGAGGAATTTTGATGAAGAATAGGTGATGCCCTAGGGTGAAAACCTCTTGTTTTTGGGTGAAAAAGTTGCATAGAAGTAGGGTTTTGTAGAAGAGTTGCTTGGAGACCATTATAGGTGATGGGAATTGTTTTTGACCATATATAAAAATTTTGGGCTGTTGGTATGAATATTTGGGCTCTGGGTTTTGAAAACCTTGTTGGGAGTGTAAGACCCCACATCACATATGATTGGTAAAACCCTAATTTATTTCATGTTTACCTAAATAGATGGTAAGATGTATTATAGATGATAAATAGCGTGATTGTGTAACAATATTCTTGCATTTCATTCTAAAATTCTATTTAATTGTCACTACCATGAAGGCATTAGGAACTCATAAATTATGGAATACGAATTGAAATTTCAAATGGAAAATTGTTGCATAGATAAATCTTAGGATATTAAGCTTATGAATTAATGTTGTACATGATTGTTTCTTACTATTGCATTGGAAATGTGCTGGAAAATAAGGGTGCGAGTACGAGAAGGGAAACCATTGTCAGCAAATCAAAAGACATCTTATTGTGGATATGAATTTGAACCTTTGGGGCTTATAAATAAATAAAGTCAATGTGGTAAATTAATATAGTAAGGGTTGATATTAAAAGGATATTAGATTAGGTGTTATGTGGGTGTAAGTGGGGTTAGCGGTTAGGAACCCTTATCCAAGCATGAAACTCGGATGGATCCTTAAGAGGGTCTTTAAAGAGGGTTGTTGGTCAAATTTCCTTAGTTGGGATGCAAAAATAAACCCCCTAGGGTCTATACCATAGTGGTAGGGGTCAAGTAGCATGCAATAAGTCTCCAAGGACATGATTTGACTCTTGAAAAGCCCTCATAATGAGGAGTGACGAATTTTGAGGAGAGGATAGGGGTGAAAAGATTGAGGGGTTGTCCAAGTGCATGTTCCCCTCTTTAATGAGGAAATACCCTCATTGATGGAAGGAGGTACACTTCACACCTCCCCATTCAAAGATTGCAAGTGGATACTCCTATATATCTGAGAGAGGAAGGAAGAGTGGGGGTGTTACCCACTTCTCCTTTTGGAGAACTTTAGGGAAGATGGTAGAAAGAAGTAGGAGAGGAGAGAAGGAGATAGTGATCAAGATGGCTTGGCTTGGAGAAGAAAGGAGGATAAAAGAGTTGAATCCCCTCATCGAAAGAGAATAGATAAGTTCTTTGTTTCCATTTTCCTTTTGTTTAATTAGTGTAAGAAAAAAAGTGGTATGTTGCATGGGTTATAGTTGAAACAAAGAGTAGAAAACTTAGATACAAGAGATTTGTTGTTATGCCATTCTTATTCCTTTGTAAAATCTGAAAGACTTCATCCATCATCTTGGAGCTAAGATATTTCCTTGCTCGGGGGTATGGCTAGAGCCCACGAGGCTCCATGATGCCATTATGGTAGGGAGGAGAGCAAGCCTTGTTCATTTGTGTGTTTTTCATTGTTTGAAAGTTAGTATTTACTTGTAAAATGGAAGGATGAAAAGAGCATGTCCTTGACATTTGGCATAAAAATCATATTTTTTCCCCATCTTATTTAAAATATTGCAACTTAAAAGATGAGCTTCATATTTTGTGTGATATAAAAAAAAAAAAAAAGAACAAGTTCTTGTATGTTGGTATGTTATTTGTTTCATTGATATGTATCATTTGTTATGTGGAAAGGTTGAGGAAATTATACCTTGTTGTAAAGAAGTGCAATCTTTCTATAAACATGTATTAAAAGAAATGTTTCAAACAAAGAGTTATTTTTTTGTTGATCTTGGAATAATTATTGTGTAAGTTTAATTATATTCCCTTTTGTATTGTTTAAACAAGTTGCTATGAAAAGGAAATAAAAAGTACTTATTGTAACCTTTTAAGTTAGACAAAAGTTTGATAGTTTTCTATTCTTGAGATGATATAAATTTTTATTTATGTGAAGGAATATATTATTTAAAATCTTCAATTAATTAAAGCAAGCATTTTTTGTTCAAAACTGAGAATATATTGTTTAAAATTTGCAATTAAGTCAGTAAGCATTTGCTGTTCAAAACACAGGATATATTGTTTAAAATCTGCAATTAATTAAATAAATATTTGTTGTTTAAAACTCATAATATATTATTTAAAATCTGCAATTTTAGGCTTTAGATATAACTGTTAAATCCATCAGCAGATAAAATAAAAGGAAACCAATTCTAATTTTGGGAATCTATAAAAATAAAGAAAACAAAATACAGTGTTTAAACTATCACAGCATGCGTATACATTGGCTTGTGATTTATCAAAAAGAAAATGAACCACTACATGTTCTTGTAATCTGCAGCCTTATAAATGGGGGTAGGTGTATTTAAATAAATAAATTATATATATATATATATATATTAAAAATATAGTTGCCATTCTAAACTTTAAGTGCCCTACTATCCAAGGAACCCATGAAAAGCACACAATATATATATAATATTGGATCAAAATAAAATTTGTAAAACTTGATTATCTCTATCTCGTGCTCAAGATGATCCTCTGTTCCAAGGAGGTTAAACACATCTGTATGTAAAGTGAACACATAAGAAAGTTAAATTGTTATTTTCCTCACAGTCTCTGTAAATTTAAATATGCTTTTGGAATAGCAGCAAGTTGAAGCAAGTTGATTCATTAACTAAATATATATATGTGCAAAACTTAATTATTGGAGAAGAAAAAAATAATAATAATAAATAGGCAATTAATCTGAGCATACATTGTTGCAATACAAAACAACTGCTAGCCATAGCTCCATCTGCTACACAACGAACACCAGCACAAAGGTGAACTAATTTTCTGTACATTTTGGCCACATAGATTAGCCACTACAAACGATTTAACCCACCAGCCAGTACCCAGTAACTTACGTGATATGCAAGCAGCCGGGCTAGCAGTCAATGCCATTTTAAAATAAAAAGTGTGCGATAAAACTAAAGAAGCTCACAACTCGAACCTTGTTCTGATGGACAACAAATACTAAGCAAATAATCCTGCAGAGTGTGCATGGTGTTCAAAGTAAAACTAACTGAACTCAGTTGGGCTGCTAGATAAAATTTAGCCATTCTTGAATAGAAAAGTGCCATGTATCATGGACCTTCTCAAGACATTCAAATAAATATGTGCTATTCATGTATGCAATATAATTTGAATAACTAATGGCTCAGGTAGAGGCAGGTCACGAGTTTGACTTCAGATCAAGGAGATGAGTATAGAAGCACGGTATTGCATTTATGACTGCCAAATGAAGTAGGTCGCTTCCATTATTGGCCAGCCTCCTTCAATCCATCTCTAAGTGTCACATCTCAGGTCAGAGAGTCAGTTGGAGAGACGGGAATTGACACTCAATGAACCTATCGAATTAATTACCTTCTTTGGTGTATCAATAGGGTAGTCTTCTCGTGCAAGAGTAGCGGGATGGCTTTGGCAGAGCCTCCTTCAAGGCATTGCAGGAGAGAATAAAATAAACACCATTTCAAAGGACGACATTAATGAGTCTGAAATTTTTCTTAAAAGAACATGCTGTCAGTCACAAAGAAATTGATGGATGGTAGGTATACATTTTCCATTGAAGCTCGACCTACTCCTTCTGGCGATTGAACATAGGGAGATTAAATAGACCTCAGCATCAACCAAGGCGCCAGGTAATATCAAATTAAGGTTATCATTTGTAGAGAAGCCAACATTAACACTTAGGGCATCAATAGAATCATTGTTACTGCAGTCAAATCAAACAATCATATCCATAATATATTAGATATTAAATATTGGCCAAAAATGTTAGTATAATCACATTAATATTATTATTAAGTAATACTAGTTCTAAGTTGAGAGAATCTAGTAATGTAAGTAATAGCATGGACTCTATTTTATGTATAATATAATATATTAATACTAACAAAGTCAATAACATTTAAATTGCTTTGATGTCCAAAATTTATGCACTTATATTAATACTGCAACTGATATTAATATCTCTAAGAGATGGTATGGTCTTTGTGAAAATATTTGAAATAACAATAATGCTGATACTATTATTAATAATTAAAGGTGTTAAAAGATAATAATAATATCATCAATAATGTCATTGTTAATCTCCACATTGTTTCGGGATGGCATCCCAACCATTCAAAACTATACTACCCTAACATTAACTTAGCCCTTACACTTTGATAACCAGCTCGGAACCTAATCTGGTCAACTTTATAATTACCTCGTGGATTGTTTTAAGCTCTACAAATAATAAGAATATTAATATTTATATTACTGTTAATGAAGTAAATGATAATATTATGGAGTAATAATAGTATTGGGAATTTAATTATTATTGATGTTAAA
>VDFB02159152.1:0-26091 GCA_007258455.2 Sequoia sempervirens | reverse complement strand
TAGTTATCCTATATTCTTTGCCTTGAAATTTTGATAGGAAAAGAAAAGGAAGTCTTCCTATAGCTTGATAGGTTCCATAGGATCAGACCAAAAGAAGTCAAAGGAAAAATTACCTTTAGAGTACAATGGGTTAAAGCCAATATGGTGGATGGTGAATACTTCATTGTCAAAGGAAAACTTTAGGAATTTATGCACAAACAAAGGGAAAACTTTCATGGAGTGAATCCATGCATGGCCTAGCTTCAAATGAAATTGGTCCGACAATGGGATGATGGAGAATGAGACATCTAATATTTTTGGTCCCATTTGCAAAGGAAGAGTGATCAATCCCATCGTAGGGCAAGAAAAACCATTGTGTACCTTGATCCAGGCTTTCAGTTTATCATATATATCATGATAGAGTTCATGAAAAAGTAAGAATTCCTTGGTGATAAAATTCTCTCCATAGGCGTTATCTATTAATATTCCATTAGTGGGTTTATCATAGAGAAAACCATATATGTAAAAGGACCATCAGAGCATGTTTAAGTATGTCCTTAGAGGAGAAAGCAATGTCAATGGATTTTTAGTTCAACCCTTACGAGGAATGATGTTTATCACTCCTACCATTTCATCCATAGGATCATTCTGAATGTAATCATTGCTATCATCATCTGTGTCCACATTCATAACATCATTCTTTGGAATTTCACTAGCTTTGAAAATGAAATATTATATTTTGGAATGGGGTTGGTGAAAATTTGAAAAATTTTGTTAGGAGGGACAACAAACTTATTTCCTTCATCACTAATACCTCCAAGGGAAAGAAAACTAGAATCAATGAGGTCTTGCAAAAGATATTTAAGATGCTTGAATGTTTTGTGTCATGTCAATTTTATCGGTGATAGTTGCAATAATCATTGGATTTAAAGTTTGCAGATAAAGGCTTATTGGGATTGGGTGTTTTGAGGGGAGGCAAGGTAATCATTTTCTTTTCTAAAAGTTGGGACATTGTGTTATGAAGGGTAGAAAGTAAGGGAGTGAATTATCTTTTTGGGTCCCCATAGCGTAAGGGTATGGCAGCTTTAATGGAAAGTACTTGGTTATTGTAATTGTAAGTTGTTTGTTGAGGGGGTTAAATTGAAGGAACCTTTTATTTAGTTTTCTAAAATTCTGGGAATTATTTTGGTTTGTGGGATCATATTTCATGGTTCGGTTAAAACGAGACTTTGTATAATGACTACTACCCAAATTTTGATAATCATAGAGGGTAGTACACAAGTGCATGAAGGAAAATAATTTCATGATGGTGAGCGTGTCTTGAATCTTGATTTGCAAATTTTTTATGAAAATCTTTTGAAGGTAGGGTTGGGAACCTTGACATAGATTTGGGAATAAATTGATTGATAGTGTGAGATAAAGTCAATTATCTTTTTGTATCATTTTTTCTTACATATCATCAAATCAACCAATGTCATCTTAGGAGTCATGTGCACTTGGAATGGTTTACAAATACATCAACAAGTTCAATGAATGAACTAATTGAGTTGTTTGGTAAACAGGAGAACCATTCCAAGGTAGTGTATTTCAATGATCTAGGAAAGAGCTTAGCCAACAATTTATCATCAAGGAAAAGGTCACTACATAAGGAAGTATAGGAATTAACATGGTTATAAACATCTCCCTTTCCTTCATATTTCTCAAACATAGGCATCTCTACATCTTGTGGCATCGATGTTCTCAATATCTCTAAGGAAAATGGACTACTTTTGACATAATATTTAGGTGGACCATTTTGATTTTGATTGATGGTGGAAACCTTCTTTTGGATGGATGAAATGGTTTGGAAGAGTTTATTAATGAAAGGGTCATTACTTGTGCTATGAGATGGGAGTAACAAAGGTGAAGGGGTGTATGTGTTCATAGGAAAAGTGAATGGGATGCTTATAGGTGGTAAAGTGGTAGGAAATATAATCTGTGATGCCACATAGGAACTAGGGATGCTAGTAGGAATGTACAAGGAAGGAATCACATTACTAACTTGTTGCATTGTGGTTGTGACTTGAGGTTTGGTATAGGTAGGTATTGAGGTAATTGTTGTGGGAGGAGGAATTTGAGTTTTGTGCTATAGAGAAAAGAACCCTTTGCTTGACATGGAATTAATTCATGATAAAATAGACATAATGAGGTCTTAATCTAGTGTTGTGAGGCATTTTATGCATCCACACTAGGTCTTGGACCCTTGCAAATCAAATAAATGATGTCTTGTAAAGGTGTTTTAAAGTCTTGTAAAGGACTTTCACGCTTTTCTAGACTTAATTAACTTATTTCCCTATAATTCAACATTATAAAATGTGTTTAATAACATTATTACATCAATCTAGAAGTTTTTTGAAATAAACCTAATGATAAACTAGTGTTGTAATGTGTCTTACACATTCACATTGGTTCATGTGCCTTTCTAGGCTATGGACCTCATTTCAGTGTTGCAAAGTGTATTTAATCACACTTTCACATTAATTTTTGTGTCTGAAGCCCTATTTCAGATTTACATAATCACTAATAGGCCCCTAATAATCCATATTGTGCACCCTAAGGATTAAAATGATCAAATTCCCAACAAGGTTGCATTTTAGACCTTATTTCCTTATTCCTTGGCATCTAAGCTATCAAAATAGCCCCTATGGGACCCATTCACCATGCATGATGAATCAGTCTCATCTAGGTGGGACCCATTCACCATGTGTGGTGAATGAGTCCTATTTGGCCCCATTTTGACCTTTGAGCAGGAAAAAATAGTGAAATTTGAGTTTAATTTTTCTTCATGTTGTCCTATGATAAGGTATTAATGGGTTACTAAGGCATATTTGTGTATATATATGTGTTCTCCTCATTTCACATCTCTTATCCATCTCTTTTATCTCTTATCTCTTATCATTCATCCACCAATCTTCCATCTCAATTCAGGCAAGTTAGGGTTTTATCATTGCAAGATATTAAGAAGGCTTCTAAGGACATTCAAGGGCCAAATCTTCCTCCATTGTTATGGAATTTCAAGATCAAATCATCAGGAAAAGGTAATAATCTCCATTTTTGCATGTTTCATTACTTTATTTCATCACTTTGGTTTAATTACCTAAAGGGGTTTGACAAAGGCAAACCCCTATATCCTAACCCTTCACACTTTTTTCCATTTTCATGTGTTTATGTATGTATATTTATCAAGTGAGAAGGTGATAAAAGGTGTTCTTATCCCATCAAGGTCATTCAAGGTGTTTTAGCCCTATTTCAAGCTTAGAGAGAGTTTACAAGTTGAGTTTTGCAGATTCAGATCAAGGGAATCTTCAGAAATAAAAGTGTAGATCCTAAGCCACAGAATCCTATCGAGGTTTCTTTGATTTACAAAAGAGAACTCATTCACCATTGATGGTGAATTAGTCCCATTTCTAGGATTGAATAGTGATTTCTATTGATTTGGATACCCATTTCCCCAAAACTGATTCTCACACTTTTTGGAAAAAACATGACTCATTCGCTATGCATGGAAAATCAGTCCTAGTGAGAATTTTTGGTTTATTCTAAAAGTATTCAAAGCCTCATTCTAGCCTCTTCCAACTTACAGGTTCATATCTTCAATTAGGTTATTTTCTGTTACAATTTGTTTACATTCCTTGTCAAATAGTTTAAATACACATTGTGTTTTCTATCACTTTTGCATTAAGTTAGAATACATTCCTTAATCTACATTTTCATTAAGTTTTCAGCACTTAACAAAATCCCCACACACATTTCACATCCCTCTTTCTATTTCCTCTAATGGGAACATAAGCATTTTTGGTCCACCTTTCTCCTTCTAGGTGAAAAACCCTAGGAGTGATATAAAGCAAGAAGGTGCAAAAAATGTATGTTTCAAGTTCCCCCTTTGCTTGTGACATTTTTTGTAGGTAAGGAAAAACTAGTGATTGAGGCAAGGCGTTTTCCAAATATTTGAACTATGTTTTCTGCAAGGTCAATTCCATCTTCACTTTTAAGCATGTGGTGAATGTTGTCTATAGTAGGAATAGCAATAGTTGAATTTTTGTCATTTTGCACTTGATGTTGTAGTTTTGATAGGTCCTCATGAATGTGAATTATGTTTTCTTGTGAGGAACTGTCATTCCTTGTTTCAACTTGCATACTACTTGAAGGAAAAGATTTGTTAAAGGTGTTGTCCATGCTTAGTGTACTAGTGTCAATACTAGGAGTGATCCACAAGAATTGTGCTATCATGGGATGATATGAGTCTCGAACTTCATCTCACTATAGTATTAGCAATAGGACACCAAACACTCATAAAAAGGCTACTAAATGCAAGGTGAATGCAAATGTAATATAAGCTAAGAAGAATGAAATGCTTATAATAGAATTTAAAGAAACTAAAACATAAACTCAGAACCTTAATTGTAAATGCCAAAAAATGTAGTGCAGTATGTGCAGAGGGACTGATTGGCCCAGGGTGGTGAATGAAGCCCAATGATGATTTTTTTCAAAAAATTTAGAATTTTTCAATTGAATTTTATGTTTTCTATGTCTTTTAGTCTATGTATGAGATGCAAATGTAGATTTTGAATGATTTTCAGTTAAATTAGATGCAAAAATGCAAGGTAAATGAGCTTTCACTAATGTAAAATTTGAAACCATAGAATGAAAATCCTAATGCAATGTTAATGGAATCCAAATCAAGGATGAAGATGCACTCCAAATCAGAATTATGATGTTCTAAAGGTGGGTTCACAAAAATGGAACCAAGGAAAATGGGGTAATTGATGATTAAGTACAATCACACCCAGTTTCCAAGCTATTCCATTAAAGGATAACCCTAGAGATCTCAATGCAAGAGAGAAATAGATCTTGCAATAGGAGTATCCTAGGGGATGAATATGATCTAATGATGGGTTCACCACCAAGTGTAAACTTGCTAAAGACAATGAAATTCTAAATGAAATGAAAAACCCTAATTGAATGCAAACTAACACTAAATGATCTAGAAAGGTGAATGAAATGTAACAAAAAAATGTAAAATAGAATGCGTGCACCTAGGAATCTGGAATAGGATGAATAGAGATCTAAAAGAATACAAAATCTAATTTTACTACTTACTGGGACTCATTTTCCAAGCTAGGTGAATTAGTCTAGTTTCTAGGAAACTATGTAGGAACAGGTTTCAAACAAAAGGATATCTGAATTTGCAAAATCTTGAAATCTGACTAGAATTGGGACTCATTCACTAGAAGTTGCGAATCAATCCAATTGGGATTTTCTACAATGTCAAAACCTGATTCTATTCTTCTTTGTCTACTCTATCCTTCCTGGTTGGTTTTTGGATCTAAATGTAAAATTTGCAACTTGTAGGTCTTCTCCAAGGTTCTCCAAGTCTTGATGACAACTTTGACAACTTTGAATGAGTTCCAACTTTTCTCCAATCTTTCTCCTTAGGGAATATGCAACCTAAACCTACAAATCACATACAAAGGAGGGGGAAAAAATGTTGTTAGGTTACTGGATAGGGGTTTACCTTTCTTAAACCTCATTTTGGAAATCAATCCTTGAAATGAAATCAAATAAGAATGGATAATGATGAATGAACAAATAACAATGTTGCAACTCACCAAACCCTAGCAATAAGGTGCTATAGATATTCTTGAAATGGATACAATGGATGTAGACCTTGATTATTGCTTGAATTGCATAGATCTAGAATGAAAAACTTGCTTGAATCATAAACCGTACAACACAATTGTTAGCACACTAACAAACATCATGGATGAAATATTTTACCTGATGATTGGCACTTGAAGAATGCTCTAAAATGCTTGATAATCTTCACTTGAATGCTCTTAAATACTCTTGTGAATTCTTGAATTCTCTTGTGAACTCTCTTGAATGCTAGGTGAGAATATGTGTGAAAGAACCTTGCATTTATACTGAATTATGAAAGAATTCCCAAAATTACAACACTACAAGCCAACATCAGATCTAGAAGAATAAACTACCACTATAAATTTGAATTAAATTTTATTTTGTACCACATGGGACTCATTCACCTAAGGTGGTGAATGCGTCCCATCAAACATAATTTATGGGATCAAAAACCAAAAGTCCTTAGAAATGTGTGAATACCAGTTTGGGGCTAAAAGATCTAGGTGGGACCGATTTTTCTAAGGTGATGAATCAGTCTCATATCACTAAATCTAGGATACACAAGCCAAAAACACCTAAATTATAATTTGTGTTAAGATTATCCTCGAAAAGATACAATAAATAAGGCTTGTGGATGCAAAATAGGGCCAATTAAAGCATAGGAAAGCCCAATTATTAATGAAAATCCTAGAGAAGTATGAAAGTTTGTTTCAACACTTTACAACACTCCAAATAAGGAAATATTAAGGTTTATTGATTAAAAAGAGGTTTATTATGTTCAGTTATTAGATAAAACCTTAGAAAAGTGTGAAAGTGTGTTACAACACTTCACAACACACTAGCAAGGTACCATTAAAATTAGTTAGTTCACAAGGGTTCAAGACCTAATGTGAATGTGCTAACCACATTATATCACTAAATCAAGGAAACATTAAGCCAAACTCATAGGGACGGCCCAAACAAACCAAGAAAAGTAGAAGGGTTACCTTTTTTGTGACTCCAAAACTGAAACTTACTGTATTATCTACCTAAATCTAAAAATCATTAGAAAACACTAAAATTCTTTAAAATTAGCTTGAAAACCTTAATTAGGACTCATTCACCTATATGGGTGATTTAGTCCTTGTACAAGTGGTTTTCCTAGATTTCTGGTAAGTCTATGATGTTTGTTTTTCACTATTTGAACCTACCAAAAACCCTAACTAGGAATCAGGTATGTTCAGGATCATGATGGAAAAAATAGGCCCTTAAGTGGTAAAATATTCAAAAAAATTAGAGTTAGGTAGCTTGATGTAAAAACTTGAATAAGTTATCTGTTGTGCAGCTTTTGCACACATGCCCCACTTGGAGTGGGGACCCTTTTTTTTGGTGTCTTGACCTTTGGTTCTATCGGATTTATCATTCTAGGGTCTTGACATGTTGGTCTTGCCCGCTTGGACCCTCCCTTGAGGTTGGAATTGAATGAAATTAGGTTTTTGGCCAGGTCCGGGTTTTCACCTGGATCCGAGATTTTCCATCGCTGGCAGATTTTTCTGGGCTCTGGTTCCTTGTCCATTTCTGGCTGGATTCTCCGATTCTGGGTTTCTACCTGACTTTCGGATTTTTCGGCCCTGTCGGATTTTCCCGGATTCTACCAAAATCCCGATCTTCCTGATTTCCCCGATTTCTGCATTTCCGCAGAATCCATGTTTCCGCGCATTTTGGGATTTTCCAAAATTCCGCTTGGGGCTCGGGTTTCCGAACTTGTCTGAAATGTCTTGTTGCGCATTAATGGTTGAGGTACCTTTGCTCAGGCGGGTCTAAGGTCAAATTTAGGGCATTTTGAGCATCATTCTGAGTTCACCTATTCACTTGATTTGCTCTAGCAATTTAGAATTTTCATTTGAAGCTTTGAGAATTGATCCTGGGTTGTTTGCGTGAGGATTGCTTGAGTGTTGGTGCTAGTATTTCTATTGCTTGGATGTGTTTTCCGCGTGGTCAATTTTCTGAGCTCGAATTCCGTTCGCTTTGATCCATGGTATGTATTCATTGCCCTTCCATTTTCTTGCATGGTGATTGAGGGTTTCTTGCCTTGGGTATCGTTGGGTTTGGGTCGGCCCTTCATTTGATTTCGATTTCGTATTTATAGAGTCGTGGTCTAATCCGTTTTGTTATGGAACCCCCATTTTCCGTGCCTTGTGAACTCCATTTGTCTGTGAGATGATATCCTTTAGACGGGATTCTGGGTCGAATTGCTTGCCTATTCCGAGTGCGAAATTTGTCATTGTGACAAACTAGGGTTTCCTTTGGTGTTCGGCCCAGAACGAAGATTTTATTGTGCTTGAGCGGCCCTTGCCCCGTACCATGTTGGCGGCTTTAGGTAAATCCTTAGCTATTATCTTTAAACCTTAAAGCTTGTTCTGGTTTTAATGGCGGGTGGTTTGGCCATTCGGATTAGGGCATCTTTATTTTGATGTGGAGATTCATCCTTTGCGTGCTTTCGAGGGGTCTAAATCCTTTGCGCCATGGGTCTTGTTGTTTATCGTTGGTTTTGGGGATCATTCGAGCTCGGGTCGGGAGGATCCTGTGATCATTCAAGTTTTGGTTTGCATCCATCGTTTTTCGGGTTTTCGAGGTCGTCGCGAAATTTCCTCGCTTCTGGATTTTCCCGGTTTGGGTTTATTCCACGGGTTGGGGGTTATTTCTGGTGCATTTTGAGTTGTCCGCGAAAATCCATTCCATTAGGATTTTTCTGGATTTCCTGTCTGGTTGTGTGCCTTGCGATGTTTTGATGATAGGATTGGTGGAATGATTGTCTAATGATTATTTCTTGTTGCTAATGAGTGAATTTAACGATTATCCTTTGATTTTTCCATTTACACTAATGATCTATATGATTAATGATGCTTTGGCAGCAAGAATCCGTCTGGGTCAGATTTCTCTGAAATTCTGCCCCGACGGTATTTTCCCGGATTGCGTGATTTTCCCGGACTGTCTGATTTCTCCGGATCTCGATGGATTAGTAGTTAGCAAGGGATTTTGATGGATTTACATGATTTGTGCTAGCCTTTTGAATTGGAAAATGAATAATAATTGGATTCTAATGACGATTTTTGGATGTGTAGGCCGAATCAAGCAAGGCTACTACTAGAAAGTCCAAAGGCGGTGCCGGAGCATCTTCAATTTTTGAGACAGAGCGGTTGAGACTGGATATGAAGAATCAGCTCCCAGAAAGCAGGGTGTCCTCCGTGTAGGCCGAGGTATCTGACACGAATGTTGGTACCTGGCGCTATGAGGAGTTCAAGCAGAGAGCGGCTGAGAAGGACCAGTCAGCTTTGAGACAAGGAATGATGAATTCTGGATTAGTGCATGTGGTAGGGTTCCCTCCGGTGGTTCAATGCTGAGTTAATTTTGGAATGTGCAAGACAGTATGCGTTTGATACCCAGATGGTGGTCAGTACTGAGGGACAAGTCTTGGCAAACTTCAGTCCAGCTTCCATTGCATGAAATTTCAGCATGCCTGATCTTCCTTCAGTTTGTGCTTTGAAAATTGACACTACCAGGACCTATTACAAGAATGAGCCAACCAAGGCTCAGCAGATCATCAATTCATGGCTGGAGAAGCCAAAATCTCACCACTCCAAGTTGCCCAAACAGCTGCACAGGGTGAAATTCAGGTCATACATGTATGATGCCATCACACTATTGAGCAGGGTGGCTGGACTGAGAACTGCAGGGGTATTGGAGAATTGGATGGTCCATGTGATCACCAAGATCAGCCAGGGGACAAACTATCACTGGGTAGGACTCATTAGTGCAGAGATTGACAAACAACTGAGAAATGTCCTGGAAGCAAAGAAGTTTAATATGTCTTCTTACATCGTGTATGTGCTGGCCTTTTCCTACCCATACAAAGGCTTGACTCCGAGGGGAACCATTGGGCAGAGCATAATCTATGAGGTTTATCTGGAGCTGCATTTGGGACATAAGGATTACAGGAGGACAAATGATGCATTCACAATGCACATTACCCAGACACTTCAAAATGCAGAACATATCAGATTATCCGATGGAGCTATTGGACTAATCAAGAACTACGGAGCATGGTTTATCCAGTTCCCTACATTCACCTACCTCCGGATTGATGGATGTCCAGTTGCCCCTTACAGGTTGCCTCGGTATCCCACTGACCATATTGTGTTGTTGGAGGTTGTGCGCCAGATTTGTGAGTTTGATGCAGTTGTGAAGAGAGAAAAGCACAAGACAAGATTCAGAGGAGACTTCCCTCTTGGGATTGGTGTAGGGGAAGTGTGCCCATCTATTCAATCAGCTCACACTGCAGGTGAGGAGTTGGCAGCTTATGGATTCTCTTTCCATTCAAAGAGAATAAACTTTGATATCACAGGAGAGGCCCAAAAGAGGGCAACCTGGGAATATAGGCATAAAGAGGACTTAGAAGACTACTGGGTCAATATCAAGGATGACCTTGATGCAAGGAAGAAGAGATATTCCTGGCTGCCTGTGGAAGCCATTAGACAATACAATGTTAAGCTGATTCTGGATCAGCTTGATGATGATGGAAAGTTGGTTCAGGACCATGTCTACGAGCCCATAAAAGACAAGTCAGTTGCGGACATTGACTGGAGTGAGCCCGAAGTGACAGAATTGGAGGACCTGATGGCTCCTGTGTTGAGATTCACCTTTTCTTGGGTCAAGCATAAAGTCTGGGAGTTAGAGAATGCTAAAGTGGCTTGCACCTTTGACTTGATGGGGAATCTCAACCCCATGTCAACTTCTGAGGAGTCCGGGGAAGAGGACCCCAAAGGGAAATCAGCAAAGACCTCACCATTCAAGATTAAAGTCAGAGGTTCTAAGGGGGCTGAGCCTGCAATGAAGAGGAAACCAATTGGCAAACGCAGGTGGAAGACCCTGACCATCAGCAAGTCCTCGGATGAGGAAGAAACAGAGAAGGCTGAAGAGGAGGATGCTCCTCCAGCGCCCAAGAAGACAAGAACTACAAGGACAGCCAAGAAGAAGGATCAGGCCACTTCGGAGGATGAGCCTCCAATTGTAGATGTGGAGAGCTCCGGGGGGGAGAAAACCAAAGTATAAACCAAGAAATCAAGAACTCCTTCTCGCAAGGATGCTACACAGCAGAAGGACTCTCGTCCAACACAACTAGTTGACGAGCAGGACAAGCCTGTTTCTCCTCTGCCAAGTGCACCAGAACCGAAAAATTTGGAGGAACAGGGAATTAGCGGGGAAGCCGAGCAGTTCAAGGAGGGAACACTGTACAGTGAAGCGGCCGAGCTTGAGGAAGAAACAGAGGAAAGGCACACTTCTCCACTGGTACAGTACGAGGATTCTCCGGAGAGTGATAAAGGCCATGGATCACCTGGGCTGGAGGAAAACATACCTGCTAGGACTCCATCACCAGTGCTTCAGGAATTAGGACTTGGGGAGGCTGATCGAGGCGAGCGGAGTCCGGAGAAAGAGGATGACAAAGGAACAACTGAGGAGGAGGTCAAGGTGACAGCCGCGGAGGAGGTGAAAGTGACAGAGGATTCGGGAGAAACAAGGGCAAACGGAATCCGGATGGACCCTGTAGCTCTGGACTGGTTGGAGAAGGAAATTGGAAGGAAGAAACAGGTAATTGTTGAGGACACTCCATTGGATTGGGATGAAATGCTGTCCCAGATCAGCAAAGGAAAGAAGAAGAAAGCCGCTAAGGTGATTTCTCGGGTGGAGAGGGATGAAGCACATAACAAGGTAGTTCACATCGCCACCCCTGCAACAGAGAAAATGAGGGATGATGTAACAGGCCAGGACTACAATGTCCAAACTATTAATCTCAGCCCGGCCTCCCTAGAGCAAGACATTGAGGAGTTTGAGGGGTTGAGTGCCATAATTGTTGACAGGCTGAAGAAGGAGACCCAATCCAAACGGGAGCTGAAGAGAGAAAATGAAAGATTGAGGAAATTTTTAGAAGAGGTAATGAGGCCTCTACAGTCTCTCCATCCATCCTCTTCTGCTACTCTGGGTTTTCTGCCTAGGGAGACAATCTCTAGAATTGAAAAGATGAAGGCCTCCACCCAAGCTGCTAACGACTGGTTGATGGATGTTCAGACGAATGGGGATAGTGCTATTAAGGAGATCTTGTCTGTGGGAAAGGATGCAGTCCGGGCAAAAGAACTGTTGGAACACATCTTGTCTCAGGATAAGGGTGACATAGATTTCCTGTTGCAGAAGTCGAGGACTATCCTGGGGCATGGAAAAGAGCAGTTGGTTAAGGATGGAATCCTTCCCTCTTCCGGATTGGATGAACCATGGGAGTGGTTTGAGGCATTGCACATCAGACAGAAGGCATTAAAGAAGATACAAAAATGAAGGAAGTCAATTGATGGTGACCTGACATCAGTTTATGACGGATGCATTGCCTTCTTTGAGGTAATGACAGGGAGGAAGAAGATAGCTCCCAAATATTTGAGCCATGAGCAATTGAATGAGTGGTGGCACGAGGTTTATGCCCTGGATTCTGATGGAGCTGTCACCGCCCACTTACTTGATGATGCAGCCACATACTTGGCGGTGATGGATAGATACATGGCCAGCAAGGAAGACTGGAATAAAGTTGTCGAGCGGTCCAAGGAAGAGATAGATTCAATTAAATGTCGGCTCAAGGTTTTGCCATTGCCACCTATTGCTGAGCTGGATAGAATATTCTCGAGTGTCCAAGGGACGTCAGTGCAGAAGAAAGACAAGGGGAGTGGCAGTTAATGCTCAAAGTTCGAGATTTGTGCTTCCCTATTATCATAGGGCATGCATTGGACCAGACTTCCTTGAGGACTGTGCCTTGGCCGACTTGGATGATGGCATTAAATGTGTGCCTTAGTTTGTTTCCTTGGCTGACCTGTTTTGGTGGTTTTTATTATTTTGTAAAATGTTTGGCTGGGCCGACATGTTTTGGGGGAAATTTGATATAAATAGGCATTCTCGCCTCATTGTAAGGGTTAGACATTAATTAGCTAAGCAGTAATAGAGATAAGCAAGAGCAATAGTTAGATTTTCTTAGTCTTTTCTTGAAGCAAATACTGTATCAGAACGGTTGAATTGTTGCAACATTTGGTGATTAATACAATTGAAGACATTGTGGTTTTCCTAGTGAAATCCTTTGTGTTATTTCATCTTGCATGGTTCATTTTTTCTATCTTTTAAATTGCTTAAAGATTTAGGGTTTAGTACTCAGAAGTAAATTAGTTTTGGTTGGATAAATGATGTTTGTGATTTCATATTTGGAATGTTTGTAGCTATCTCTGGTCTATACTCCCAGTAACTATCTGATTGTAGTAGGCTAGTAAAGTCAACCTGGACCATATATTCAGTGTGCTCAAGTTCGATTGTAGATGCAAGTCTATGATTTGAAAATTTAAATACCTCATAAGATTGCACCGTTCTTGTAAGATTGCATTGTGGGTCGATCAGAAATTGGTTATTTGAGATAGGTCCATTCCACATATATGTCATTTACATTGCTTGTCCTTGCAGTAGTTTAAGTTTTATTACTTCCTTGCATCCCTACCTTTTGCTGTTTCTTTAATTATTTAGTTAGATTTAGGATTCAAGATCACCATATTGTCAGATCTGATAAATTGAAAGGATACAGTTTGCTTGTAGTAAGGTCCGATTGTGATTACCAACATTTCACATTTTATATGAGTTGTTTTATGCATTGTTATGACCTAACACCCGAGAGACCTTGGGGTGATTTTAGTGATTTATTATTGAAGATAACCTTTCAAGAGAGATAGGATATTATATTCTGTCTGAGTTGTTGCTGTGTAGAAAACACCATCAACAAATAGGTGTTTAGTAAGGGCATTCTGTTCGTAGGGCATGATCCATGTGAGAGTCCCTTTCGATCCATCTTGTCAACCATATGCATGATTCCTGGGCTTTCCCTAAGAATCCACTTTTATATACCGACTGGAAGTCTCTCGGGTTCAGGGTGCTACTGGTCTGAGTCGTCCTGGGGTGAGTACTTTTTCCCACCATAATAGGCCCAAGTTCTAGAGTCAATAACCGTTTCTTTTGCACCCGTGGATCGCCTCGAAGTGCAAGGAGAGGATACTTCCGACATATCAAGTCTTAAAGTTTACAAAATAAAGTGGGTCTGGCTTTTCCGATCACCGTTTTCACAGGTGAGAGCATACTCACCACACTGCCAATACCAAACACCTACAAATATAAGTTCATTTTAGTGCACCAAAAGAAGTGTTCCTAAACTAAAAATCACAAACAGATGGTTTGAAAGATTAGTCTTTGACAAACGTAGCTGCAAAATCATATGTCAGTAGTTTAGATATATGTCTTTGACTCACGAGCACTGCAAACCCACATGTTAATAATTTCATAAATGTCTTGGACCAACGATAAAGTTGCAAAAAACTAAGTTAGAACAAGAGATTAAAAACCAAACTAAAACTTAGTAAATAACTAAACTAGAAAATGAAGAGACTAAACTAAACTAAGAAAAGGAAATCAAAGAAAACTAAAAACTAAGAGCTCAATTTTTTTGTTGCTCCAAAAGAAGCAGTTTTTGGGAGCCCCACTCCAAAGCCACACGCTACAAACAGAAGATTAGTAAAAAAAAAATTGAATGTAACAACAAACTAAAATAGTGATAAATTTCTCAAAACTAAACAAAATTTTAAACCATAGATATCTATGGAAAGCTAAGACATAGACCTTCAAAACCCATAATTTTTTTTGGAAAATCTTGCAAGACAAAAGTGTTATAAACAAAAGAAAATTTCGGGTCTTAATAGCTAAATCTTAAAAAACTGTGATCACTAAAATAACCATAACTTTCTCAAATCTTAACGAAATTTTAAACCGTTTGATGTACCGGAAAGCTGAGAAAAAGAACTAAAAAACCTAGATAATGGTTTTAAAGTATTTCATGCGCCCATTTTTCTATGCTCAAAAGAATATGATGGGATTTCATATGAATTCTTGGCTGTAACCTACAAAATAGCTAAAATAAACAAGAAAACACACAAATTTCTCTACATTCATGTCGGGTTCACCAAATGTGAAATGGCGTTAGAAATCAAATAGCATAGAAAAAATGACAACCAACACTTCTAAACTATTAACCTCATCCAAACAAGAGAATACAATCATATGAAAGGAGCAAAATGAAAACAATGAAATAAAGTACTCCCCATTGAACTTGAATCACTTCTCTTGCTCTCCTTCTTGTTATGCAACTTTTCCATCAGATTTGTTGAAACACTTGTGCAAAACCTACAAATGGTAGCAAGAAAGTTGGAGACAATTAGTTGTTAAGGTGAAAATAGAGAAGGAAGGTTGCTTTTATAGACAACCCTTCAAATGGATGGCTGAGATTAATCCTCTAGAAGGATTCTAAGATCAATGGTCCAGACTGATGCACCAATAATATATTCTTGAGGAATCATGATAGCGCATATGCAGGACATGCAGTGCTATGATATACATGCAAACTATGACAGAAATGATGCACTATGACATGAAATAAATGCATGGTATCTTTGGACTGTGTGGAGGTGCATAAATAATTTATTTTAAATTATTTATTCAAAATGGAGGAAAATGAGGGTAAAATAAATAATTTATCCAAATTATTTATTTAGAGAAATGACAAAGGAGCATTAAATAAAAATAAATCAATTCTAATTAAATGGGGAAGTAGAAATTGTGACATGGATAATTAATTTGAATTCATTTACTCAAAAAAAAGAGAGGAATGAAACACAATTCAAATAATTTTGACAATTATTTAATTATAGAAGAATAAAAAGGTCAAATAATGATTATTATTATTATCCCACTATAGATGAAAGATAAATAATTAAGTATAAAAAAAAATTGATTTATTTAATTATTGAAGAAAGGGATATATTATGACAAAATTAAATAATTTTAATTGACCGTGATAGAATAAAGATGAGAAGGTGAATTAATTAAATAATTAAAAATTATTTAATTAATAGAGGAATGTGGTCAAACCTAATTGAATAATTAAAGTTATTCAATTATCGAAGGACAACAACCAAGAAAAATGACGCTCACGGACTTAGAACATTTTTCAGTGTCTACAGGAATAATTTTGATCCAAAGAAGAAAATGCATGCACTCTACTTTTCTCACTTTACTCATCATGTTCCTCTTCTTGTGGATTTTTGGGCTAACCTTCAGGATCGGTTTGAAGTAAGGAAAAGGGGTTACAAGAGGTTAACAATTCCCCAGATGAGGGATTTTGATATTAAAACTCATATTCGTGAAGGAACTATAGATGATGGGATCACTCTTGATCCCCGGTATGATATAGACCAAGTGGCTACAAAAGTTCTTTAACCCATCAATTGGGAAAAAAAGGAAGAGACTAAAATTGAAAAAGTGTCATGGGTAGTGATAAATATAAGTTTGAAATGGATAGAACTTTGGTTGAAACAATGAAGTGTTGGGGTGATAAAGAAAAAAGATTCTAGCAGTGAACCCACTTCCTCTGTAGAGACCAAACAATATAAAAGACTGAAGAAAGGTGTTGCAATGGTGGAAGCAGCTACCAAAGAGCCTCCACAAACAGAAGAAGATATTTATTTGCAATAGATTGATGATGCTTTGCATAAAGTAAATGTTACTTGTGAGGTGGCTACTGCAGGTGTTACTTTAGGTTTTGTTGTTGTACCTTTGGCAGTTGTTCACCTTGGTGAGGAGAGTTTTGCAAAGAGACAGGCTGCTATTCCTCCACCTACCGAGGAAAGTTCTCCTACCATACCATCAACTTTAGGAGCAACAACTATTGGAGGAGAGGGACAACCTGAGATTGATGTTGAAGATATTTCCTCATATTCTAAAAGAACTCCATCTCAAGAGGGAGAAGGACTTGAATGGGAGGAGTATTTGAAAAAGGTTGAAGAAGAACCAAGAGAAGAAGGAGCAGAATTTGAAGTTGGCAGTTTACATAGTGCAGAGATGGAGTTAGAGGATGTATTGACAGAAAAAGAACAATGAGAATTGATGGAAGGTGCTCAAAAGCTAGCTAATGAACAAGCTTCCCAAGAAGAAGAACAAAAAAGAAAAACTGAAGAGTTAGCTCAAGAAATGGAAGAATCTAAAGCATGGAAGAAGGTAGAGGATGAGGATCTTGAACTGGAAAGGAAAGCTACAAAAGAAAAGGCTACAGAGGAGGAGCTCCAAGCTAAAGAATTAGAGTAGCAAAGGCTGAAAGATGAAGAGTGATCCATGGATATTTTAGTGAAAATTGAAGTGTTTCATTTCCTGAATCAATTCATTAGAAAGAGTTCACGCCCTAATTCCAACGCGAACTTGAACGGGAGGGAAATGAGTCCGCTTTGTGCAAGTTATGGCCAAACCTTGGGCCAAATTGGGATCAAGCATCCAGAAGCAAAAAATGATGTCGTCAAAAGTTTCTAAAGTTGGTACCATCGAAAAGAGTTTGTCGAGATGATTCTCGACGACGCTCGCTTTGTCAAAATTTGACATCATATGCTCGTTATCTGCTCTCAAAGTTTAGAGAGGAGATTGACCTTTGACCATACGGATGCTGACATCATCAATAGTCCGTACTGCACAGAATCTGATGTGGACAAACCAAAGTGTGACATGTGGCATTTGTACGGACCAATCAAGTTGTGACATGTGTCCATCCATACAATGACATGACATGTTCAGACCTAGTCGTGGTGATTCGTCAAGGCATGTCGGGCCGCCTCATCGTACGGCCTAGCCGGGCGCTGACGCAGTAATCCATTGTTGAGTAACTTTGTGCCACGGGCGGCCTTCCGCGGGTGACGCTGCGGTTCCTCATTTCTCCGGCTTCCGGCATAGGTGGAGTTCGGCGGTTCGCTCAACAAAATTTCGGGTGGGTTTTAACCCGTAACTCCATGCCATTGAAGTCCGGCTGCTGGAACCGCTTGTGCCGCGAGATACCAACAAAACTGGCTACCGCTTTTGTTTTGTTGTATTAAATTCTGGTGGTTTGTTTTAAAACAAAACACCAACGGGTTTGGAACCCATAACCACCGACATAGCAAAATATAACCTTGCCGTTAGACCACTGAAATTCGGTTTAACTTTATATTGAGTCTGGTTTGTTTTGTTACATCTTTTAGCCCGTGGCCATAACAAATGGGCTATTTTCTATTATAACCCCCTAACCACTAAAACAAAAGTGGTTCGAAATGCCAAAAGGGGTTGGGAAAAAGGTTGTTCGAGATGTGAAAGGGTGTTATTCATTTAATAGTTTGTTAAGCCTTTTTAGGCAAATTGTATGTATAAAAGAGGGGGTTATGCTCTTAGGAGCTAATCAGATTTTTTCCAAGCCAAGGGTGAAGTAGTGAATTAGAGAGAGTTTTTCTGAGAGATTTTTGAAGACTATTCTGCACGTCGAGGGCATGTTATGCTGATGTGTTTAAGGGGATAAGTCTTGGTGCTTTGTACTTGATTTTGGAGATTAATCGGACGGCCAATTTTATTGAGACTCCAGACGAAGTCACATTTGTGACTTAACTGCTACCAATTTGTTTAGACTTCTTTCTCTCCTCTTTCAATTCTATTTATTTCACCTTAAGTTTTAGTTGTTAATGCATAATTTACACGTATGCATGAATTTGTAATTCCAAGTAGTTGTTTTTTAATTAAGCATTCAATATCGTGATAGTCTAGATCCGTGATAACTTATCAAAGCAGGCTACTAAACGGAGGAAGAAGTTTAGGAAGATAGAAGAACGTGAGCTGAGAACGCAGAGAATTGAACAAGCCGTTAAGCAAAAAAGAACAAGAAGATTCGCCAAAGGTTTAGAGAATTGTTGTAACAATTTCTTCTACACCTCCATCCTCAACACCTCCTAACATTCAACAAGTAGCCACTCAACCAGCTACACCCACTTGGCTAAAACTGAATCTAGAGAAGAGGTAGTAAGTACAAGCCCAACTAGTAATGTGGGATGATATGAGGACATTAATTGATAAAGTAAAGGAAAAGAAGAAGGCTCGTGCAATACATTCAACCAAGCTCACTGATGAATGAGATATGGTAGCTGAAATTGCTACCCCAATTGCTGATAAAGATGATAGAGAATTGTAGCTAGAAGATTATCAGATAAGTACTGTTAATCTAGGAAAGCACACTAGAAATCAATAGATAAATTTAATTGATATTGTTGCCACTACTACCAAGTATAGGTTGATTAAAGACAAGCAGGCTAAAGATGAGCTTAAGGCTCAATTTTTTAAAATGAAAGATTTACTGAAGGAGTTAATTTCATCTACTCCTGAGTAGCCTGCACCATTAGAGATCCCCATTTTAATGAGCAGAAAATAGGTAGATGGTTTGACCGAAATGAAAAAGAAAGCTACATGGTTTGATAATTGGCTTATTATCTTTAAAGCTGATATGAATAAGTTTTTAGATGAAGGTTTTAAGAATTATTACAAGGGGCTTAAATTAGACAAAACCATAGAAGGTTCTATGAAGAAATGGTGGGAAGAAGAGGAGAAACTCAAACAATATTTGGGAAAGCTTAGGGCAATTGAATTTTTTTTGATAAAGAGCTGGTCCAGTCCCAGATTTTGGGTGAGGAAGATTCAGGATATGTTGCAAAGGCTATTCATATATTTGATTTTAAGTCTTATACTCTTATTGAATATAGGATAATCATGCTCAAGAATTTTCATGAGATATTTGAGCACATAGGTATATTTGAAGAAATTGTTTCAAGGTTTATTGATAAAGCCTTACCTCCAGATCAGAGACTTGAATCATTGGGAGATGTCAAAGATGCATGGGAGGAATAGATGGATAGAATTCTAACAGAAGGAGATACTACTGAGTCACCACTCATGGACAGATTGTTGGAGCTTAGATGTGACTTGCAGTAGGCAACCAAGGATGTTGGTCAAATGAAAGTAACTGTTGATATAGTAGAAAATAAATTTGAAGAATTAGAATTCAAAGTCGATTGGGTCGATGGACCAAATGATGATATAATGAAACATTTTTTTTCCAATTATGATGAATATCGTGGGACCAAACATGAAGGTGACAAGTTAAACTAATTGTTTTAATTATCTTTTGAACAACAATACCTTTTTGGATGAGTTTTGAGTAAAGGGACAGCTAGGGAGTAGAGCTAGCAAGTCAAGAGTAATTTGTGGTAGTTGGAAGGGATCTAGGTGAAGACTTGAAGTTTAGATTTTGGTTGAAGGAGCAGCTGGCGCACCTGTTCAACTTCAACAATTACAACAGAGACAAATACTAGAGTTATCTGAGTGTCCCTACAATTGTGGATATGAAATCTTAGATTGTGGATTTTAGTTTTTGATAGGAGGAATTGGTGCTAAAATTGTCTATATGTAGAAATTCTCTCCTATTTGTAAAGGTTGGTTGATTGAAGTCAGGATGGGCTGCCTAAGAGAGATTTAGGATAGTATTTACAAATTTTTAATTATTTTTACATCTTTCATGCAACGATACTCAAAAACACTTTTATAGTTTTAATGCAGTTGGTTTTGTTTCAGAAGTTTGTTAGTTTAATGATAATGTTAATGAACAATAGTTATTCGTATTCCAGTGAGTTTTGCTGTGCATAAATGTCTCTTATTTGATGAAAATCAATAGAAGATTCTGAATCTGAAATTATTTCGTTAAATTATCTATGAATGAGATCTCTTTATATTTGTTGATCCATGAATTTTAGTAATGAGCTGGTGATGTGTTATTTGAAAATAAAGTTCTAAAAAAAGTGATGATGAATGGTTGTACATTCTTTGAATTTTCACTATGAATGAATGAAATGGTATAGATCATTCTATAGATTGTATCATTTTATGGTTTTAATTAGTTAAAGAAATGCTCATTATGAAGTTTATATTTTTGGATTAAAAGAAATTTGTGTTCATGCTTTGCTATCCTAAGCCCTATTATATCTTTTTCTGTTTATTTACACCCCCCAAATGTTATATTAGTTCCTATTATTCAGTTTGTACTCTTTACCAGCAGGCCCCTTGAACATTACAGTTGCATAGGCCACTAAATGAAAACAACATAGTTGAGAACCAACTACAAAGACCTTGGAAGATGGGTAGTGAAAAGGGGAAAAATAAAAATAAGTTCATGGGATAGGATGGTGTCAAAGATTAAGAGCTAATTTTTACCAGGTGATCATGCAATACAAACTTTTAAAAAGTTGCAAAACTTAAAAAAAAAGGAAAAGGATGTCATGGCCTACACTAAATAATTTCATAAATTAAGCATTAGAGTTGGTCATGTTGAAGATGAAAATGAGAAGATAGCAAGGTATATATGAATGGTTTGAGATTCCAAATTCAAGATGAATTGAGTCTTGCTACTTCTAGGATGGTTGAAATTTTTTTTCAGTTGGATGCTAGGGAAGAAGAGAAGTTAAAAAGAAGGCAAGAAAGACAAGGAAGAGGCAGATGCAACACTAGTAGAGGAAGAGGTTCAAGGCAGTCCTGTGAAGACCAAGAAGATGCAAGTAAAAGCAAATACCAAGTTGTTGATCAAAGAGGTGGATTTAGAGGCTTTAGAGGAAGATTTGGTGGACAAGGTAGAGGTTCAAGAATTTTTTCAGGGAGATGTTATCATTGCAATCAGTTTGGCCATCAAGCATGGAAGTTTCTAGAGAAAAAAAACTTCTACTTCAACCAATGGTGATAAGAGAGTTCAGTTGGTACAAGAGGAAGATTGTGAGAGTGTTAACTCTCCTAATTAGCTTGCTACTCCAGAAGTTGGAGAATCCTTAATGGTTAGAAGAACACTCCTCAAAGAATCCAAGGAGAAGGAGCCACAATAAATGATAACACTATTCAGGACAACTTGTAAATGCAATGGAAAGGTATGTAAAGTAGTAATAGACTTTGGAAGTACTGATAACATGGTGTCTATTGAAATGGTTCATATACTTAAGTTGGAAAAGATACCTCATGAAACACATTACAAAGTGTCTTGGTTGAATGAGCAAGCTTGGGTTGAGTTTAATATTGGTGGATATAAGGAAAAAATTCTTTGTGATGTGTTGCCTATGGATGTGTGCCACTTGTTGCTAGGAAGACCATGGTAGTTTGATAGACATGCAATATATGATGGTAGAAACAATACTTATGAGATTAAGAAAGATGGAATCACTTTCAAATTAACTCCATTGGTAGAGGATGAGGACAAGGTTAGGAAGCTAAGGTGATCATGTTAGTAAGAAAGAGTTTATAAAGATTGAGGAAGGAAAACATGAGATTGTAGCCACTTCAAGGCTTGAAGGTACCAAGACAATAGAGGTGAAGAGTGATATGATTTTGAAGGAAAATGAGATTGAGAAGGTCAAGGATGAATTAATTGTGGAGGTTCAAGAGTGGGTTGAGAAGCATGTTGAGGTCATGATGGAAAGAGTGCTTTGTTCTTTGATTTCAAAAGAGACTAGTGGGTAGTAAAATTCTGTCAATACAGAGGTTTGTAAACCTGATAAAGTAGAGGTTCTAAGGGTAGAGAATCTAAGGGAAGAGATGGAAGGAAAAGGTGAAGTGATTCAAGGTGAATTACAAGGAAATGTGGGTAAGTTAAAGCATGCAACAAAGGTAAGGAATAAGGTAGTTCATGGTAAGGATGGAAGAGGTATGTTAGCAAGTTCTCAAGTAGGTTTAACATCATTTCCAAATGAAGAGAAGGTCAAACAACATCCATCAAGCAGATTGTTCAAGTTGGAGAAGTTTCTAGATGCCAAAGAGTTCACAAATGCAAAGAACAATATAAATATTCAGTACCTAAATCATTGGAAAGGATTACTAGATGAAAAGGAATTTGGAGATCAAAGAGATGGTGTGGTCAAACATGATTTACTACAATACAGTCTTCAAGGGATTTGAGTTCTTTTTTTGTTTGGGTGTATGGTGTAGGGAAACCATGTCAACTTATGTAAATATGGTCTTAGGTTAAGTTTTTGGTGTGTTGAGTCTAAATTTCATGTAATAAGGTCATAATAGACCATTTTCCATGTTTTGAGTCCTTTTTAGTTGGTTCTAGGTAAAGTTATCACATTTTGTAATTTTTGCAAATGTTGCTTCAACAACTTTGCAATTTTTTTGTCTTTTGTGGAAGTTCAAAGGTCAAGTTGGTTTTGTTCAGTGGGGAAGTTGGTTTTGTTTAGTGGGGAAGTAGTTGAAATTGATTAGTCATGATATATAATGCTTCAAAAATACTAGGTGAAAATTGTGAGAGAGGTTGGCTAATGTAACTTTGAATTTTGAATAGTGAAAGTGCTGATTTCCTATGTTTTTCATAGAAACTTGCTGCTACAGGATCTTGTATGGCCTGATATGATAAAAAAGTACAAGTTTATGAGTTGGGATTGATAAAGGGATGGGTTAAGATTCTTTTGGATTTTTTTGAGAGTTTTTCATTAAGTCTTGTAGATTTTATAAAGGTTTTATTGAAACTTCCTGAGAAACCCTGAATTTGAGGGTTTGTTTCAATAAAATGAGTTTATAAGCCATTCCACCCAGTGAAAAATGCTACAACATGGTGGAATGGAATATTTAGGCATAGGTTTTGTATTTTTGTATTTTTTAGGAGTAGGGAAGGAAGTTTGATGAAATTTGAATGATACCCTAGTTGCAAACCTTCATGATTTTGGTGTAAAATGATGCTTTGAAGTAGGGTTTTGTAGAAAGAATGGTTGGAACCCTTTCTAGTCGATGAAATATGCTTGTGTAGACCTAATGTGATGTGTTTGGGGTGTTGGTGTGAAATAAGGTTTGGAGGTCGTAGATTCAATAAAGCCCTATGTGACAAGCCTACAAAGGCCTAAGTAAGGGTTTAGTGGTTTGGTGAATTTGTAGGAGTTTCAATTGATAAAAGTTGTTGATTTGGACCATAGGAAACCTGGTTGAGGTCTTGAAATGGAGGTTTGTGGATTTTCAATTTATTTTGAAAGTTATGTTGAATTCTCACTATTTGGAATGCTACAAGGGGATATGAGTGAAAGAAGAGTTTGACACCAAGTTGGGGTTGTGAAGGTTGAAATATTGTTCCAAATTATTTAAATTATGTTTTTTTTGATTAACTCCTCCCTACTCTGCATCAACATGGTGTTTCCAACTGATTGTCTAGGTTTTCCTAAAGGCTAGCTAATCCTTATGCTCAGAGACCCTAGGTCTATGGCCAATGAACAAGTGACAGATATACAAGCTCTCCTCTACACTTTAGGATCTACAAAACCAAGGTGGGTACCCCTATAATATCATTTACCAATAAAACCTCTATGCAAATGATGCCTTTGATAACTACTCATCATACTACTATGATAGAATGCACTTGATGGGATAAATCATCTAATGAGACCTTTTATATTCTCAATGGTCCTTTGTAGTGTGGGAATGGACATTAAAATAAATAAAAAAAGTAAAGGTTTGTTTTTTATTTTTGAAGATTTGATTTTTCCCTAGCTTCAAAATTTGTGAGTCTCCTTCACCAATGCCTAATCCATATAGAGCTAGGAATGAAATAAACTTCTATAATAGAAAAACTATGGCTTCTCATAACCTCACTGCCTTACAGTGAGAAACCAACAAAAGGATAATACTATCACACTCCTTACTGATCCATATTGCAATGACAATATATCCACTACCTCTATTTAAGCATTTACATCACTCCTTGAATGATAGGAAAACACAAAAAATAGTTCAAATAGAAAATGTGTTTGAAGAATACAAATAACCCTTGATTACATTGATTCAAAAGGTAAATTTTACAATGTTGGGGAACATGACAATTTGACATTTAAATTTGAAATAAATACATGCATTACAATCATCTATTGTTATTATAGATTAAAACTTCAAGCATTTCCTCTTTGAATTTCAAAGACCTAACCTATTTAAATTGACACAATAAAATATTTACAAAAAGATAGAACTCAGAATCCTTGAAGGGAGAACACTACTCCAAACCCCTTAGGCTAGAGAGAAAAAGTTTGGACCCATGTACAATAACCACAAAGTTTTCCTTTATAGTGTAGGAATAACTAAAATTTGAATTCAAAAACCATAACCCTAACCTAACTATGGTTTATAGAAATATGAAATCCAATTAGATTTCAAACATCGCAATTTTCCCAAAAAATTGAGCAACAACCAAGCCATAAAGGCTTTAACACCTCAAGCACACTCTAGAATGATGAATTCATGAATGCAAGTATGGAGCACCCATGAAATCTACAACAAAACCTAGAAAAACATAACCTAACATGAGAATTTGATCACTGCAACACATCAAGGAGTAACAACATCATTCAACAATGAATATAGCATGATTATGATGCAAAAAATTGATCCATTGTTGATCCAATTCAATTTGATAGATGAAAATGTCATTGAGCAATAACTTTTGCAATTTTCCCATAATTTAGAGCTACTGACTATTATAGTTTGAATGTTGGCCATTGGATCCAACATGTGTTAAAAGAATGAAGAAGGAATCCTTTTATGTGCTATCATTGATTTCAACATTGATTTTTGATATTAACTTTAATCCGGTGAACAAAATAGAGATATCTTAGTCTAGTATTTTGGTCTTGGTGCAGGGGCACCATATGATTTCATGCCTCCAAAGGGGGTCAAAAGTTGATATTTTTTGTTGGTTGAGTTCTTGGCATGTAATAAGGTCTTCAATGACCATTTCATGTTTTCTTGAGTTGGTCTTGAGTCATTAGAGGTGATTTAGGAGCTAGGTGCAAAATGTTGTCATGTTGCATAAATGTTGTTAATACAACTTTTACACTTTTTGGCATAACAAAGTCTAATGGTGATTAGCTAAGTTTTTAATTTGAAAATTACTTATGAGAAGTTGGGAAATAGTTGTGAATGTTCAAAAATACCTTGTGTAGTTGAAGGAAAAGGCTGGATGTTGCAATTTTGAAGTTGAATCAATAAGAATACCTCTATTTTTTGCAATTCTGAATGTAATTTGCTGTTACAATGCATTGTACAGTTCTGTATGATTTCCCCATGGTCTAAATTCTATTGGAGTTGATGGAGCACTAAGTATACTATCCATTTCACTTGGTATCATTCATTTTCATTAGGATTTGAGTAGTTTAGAGCCAATTCTTCTCAGACTGGTTAAAACCCTAGATAGGGTATCTTGAAGGGAAGAAAAATGTAAATCTCTCCATTCCACTAGTGAAAAATCTTGAAACTTGGTGGAATGGAAGAAGTAGGGTTGTTATTTGTTTCATAAACTTTTGGATATAGGGGAAGGTGTTTGGCATGTGCAAGGTTGTTTCCCTAGCTTAATATCTCCATGTATTAGGCATAAGAGCCCTATAGGCTTAGGGTTTTGATGAAAAGATTTTGGAAAAATATTCTATCTATTTG